>JAJQWJ010000040.1:0-174454 GCA_023637945.1 Phaethornis superciliosus | reverse complement strand
GTACAGTGAGTTTTGTGTGTATTACCCTTAAGAAATCCTGAGGGGTATATGAATTGGTATGAATATGTGTAGGGTGGAGAATGAGTTGGTGTTAGCTGTTGTGCTGAATGGTGTATGCCAGTCTGTGGTTCTTTTTACCACCTCTGTTTCCTCTCTTTCTCTGTGCAGTGTGAGTGAATATCTGGCAGAAATGGAGAGCACACCAGAAGCTCCTGCAGGGGATGCCCAAGGTGACAAGTTCCTCAACATCCTTCGAATTCCTGAGCGGGCAGGAGCTGCTGGAGAGCTGCTGGAAGGAAAAAGAGAGCAGGAGAGCACAGGAGAAGCTCCTGCCTGTGAGGCAGAAGTTATCACTGCTGAGCAGGCAGGAGCTGCTCCAATTTTGTGGGGTGGACCTGCTGTGGACAGAGGAGGTAGGATCCTTTAGTATGGAGGAGCTCAAGAGGAAAATGAATGTGGCCTGTAGATGGGGACACGAGAGATGAGTTAGCAGGAAGGTCCATGTCTTGTTGATTTCCACTGAGTTGCTGTGTCTCTGTTTTCATATGAAGAGTTTCACCTGCACTGGAGTCATCTTCCTTCTCAGCATCAGTTCCAGGTGTTTGCTGTAGAGATACAGGGAGGAAAAATGGTCTCAGCAAAGTCACTGTTAGCAACAGCAATGCAGTGCCTGTGTGTGCTGCATCTTCTGCAAGAGAGTTTGATTTACAACAGAAATGATGCATTTTTTCCCCACCCTCAGTCATTTTGTAGAAATAAACTTTAGAAAATGCGTCCTAGCTGGTGATCCAGGAAAGCAATGACCTTGCTTTGTGATCAAACCCCCAGCTCCTTCAGTGAGTGTTTAAAATCCAGTCTATGCTTAGGAGCTGACACAGCCCTAGAAGAATCCTAGAGACTTAATTTTTTAATAGAAATGAAGTCCAGATTGGGAGCTGTTCTTCTTTAAGTGTTTTTAAGTGTGTCACATCAGAACTGTGTGGCAAATGGGCAGCAGAGAGTGTTGAGGGAGCATTTCTTGGCATGAAGTGTGCAGTCTGGCTGGCACTGCAAAGCACAGCATGAGAGTCCCTTTGCTGTGCTGCAGTGCCAGAGGGTTAGAGGGGAAGCTGGGGTGATCTTGAGAGAGCTTCTGAGGTCCTCTGAAGTGTCTGTTTTGGGGAGGAGTCCTTGTGCCACATGCATTCCATGTGCCTGTGGTAAAATCAAGAGAAGCAGCAGTCCCTCCTGCTCTGAGACCAATGTTACAGCCCTGTCAGCAGGAAATGGGGTGTTGGGTACCTGTAATAAGAGAACCCCAGCATTTGTTACTGAGCAGGATGGGTAGAGAAGGTGGATAGTGATTTGTATTCTAAATAATCTGACAAGACAGGGCCCTGCACCCGCAGGTTCCACACAGAGTGTTCCAGGAGGCACAGAGGTGCATCCCTACCCCGACACTCAGGTGTGACTCTTGCAGCAGTCACCACAGCCATTTGGGTCCAGTTGTGGCCAGTTGCATTCTGTAGGAGCTGTAGAGTTGTCCGTGTGGAATGTTTGTGTGTACTGTTTCCTTGTTAGCTTGCCAAATCTAATGTCAGCACGTCATTTCATCTTTGAACAGCCACAGATGACCTTTGGGAAGGAGGCTCAGTAAGGTGAGACTTTACAAACACCTCCCACTTGCTTGAGGGGTGATTTTAGAGACATAGCACTCATTTGGCTTTGTTTTTGAAGCAGCTCGGAGACTGAGGGCAATGATGACACTTGGAGTGATTCTGAAGAATCAATCTGTTTTACCCCTAAGGTATGGTGCATTTCCAGGAGAAGTGTCCTTTCAAAATAAATCTCTTGAAGGCAAGTTTTCTCTGGGATTGAAAGAAACTGCAGTTCCAGGCAACATTGTTTTCTCCTTAGAAGCCATCTCTGGCCTGCCAGCCTTTCTTCTGCTGTCAGTTTTTGCAAAAAGACCAGAAGTCCTAGGTACACAGTGACATTCTTTTATTTCTTCTTGTTCATTTGGATCAGCACCTGTTGCAGTGTATCTGCTGTGATACTGAAATTTAGGGATCCTGTGGTAAGTGGACTTGCAGAGGCTGATTTATGCCTAAAGTCTGGTGATGCTGACAGTTCCTTGCATTCTGCACTTCTGAGAGTAAGCATTCTGAAACTGAGAGAGCTGCATTTTACTAAGTAATAAAAAGAGAGAAATCAGATGTGTGAAACTGTTCTGCATGTCAACATAGTTTTGGAACCACTTTGCAGAAGGGTGCCTGCAGAGTCTTTTGGGGTGGAATACTCAATGAGTTGGGTGTGTGAGGAGTGTTTGTGTAGTTACAAGCATGAGATAAACGCAGCACCTAAGCACTATGAAAAAGACAACCTGATTATATTTCCTGTTCAACATGTGATGTGAAAACAGTGTTTATTGTTGTGACTATTAGGGCGTTCGGAAATTCAATATTTTTTGTCTAAACTACATCTTTAGGTCAAGAAGCAGGAGAAGCCAAACCTGGTGGAGTTATGGAACATTTTCCTGAAGTACAGGAAAGCTGGTAAGCTGCCTGGACAAGGTTGCATGATGTCCTGCTCTGCAAAAGTAGACTTGCTAAGTAGGTGTTTTTTATTTACTTACTGTAGAAAGTGAGAGAAGTAAGTTTTGAAAAGAAAGCACTTTTTCATTTGAGAAACAAAAAAACCATATAGTTAAAAGAAAGATATTGTCCACCTCCTAAGCCCTTGTCCCTGGCCAATCCTTCCTCCCTCCTGCCCATCCCTTAGCTGGCTCATTTTCCAGACATTCCCAGTGACTCCTCTCCTGTGAGTAAGTCTGGCAAGATGCCAATTGCAGTATAAATAAATAACTCCTTTTATTCACATCCATTCTAACTGACTTTTCATATGTGGCTGAAGACAATGGGATGATTCTAGAAATGGAAGTCCCTAGTGAATAAAGAAAACCTCAAAGACAGAAGAGGGGCGTAGCAGAGGGAACTCAAACCACTGCGTCTCGCCCTTCTTCCCTGGTGTTTAGGTCTCCAGGCAGACCTGGAAGCTCTCCTGAAGGAGAAAGCTGAGGAAGGTCACTGGACATCTCTGTGTGGTTCTCAGGTACTTTGTGTGAAGGAGAGGGAGGTTGCCATGGTGGGGCTGGGGAGGGTAGGAGGGAGAGCCAGGAGCACCTGAGAGCTTGCTGGGACTGCAATGAAGCTGGGCTGAAGTGGGGAAGTGCTTCTCAGGGGCTGTGCAGAAGCAGGGCTGAGACTCAGGACCTCAGGCATTCTGCTCAAGATTTCCCTGGAAACACAGAAGGCCTTGTAAAAGAAAGCAAAGTTTCCCTTTTATCTTGCACAAAAGATGTTATTCAAGCTGTCAAAGCAGATGCTTGTTTCTGCTTTTCCCAGCTCTTTTGTTTCATCTCTTTCAGGAAGAAGCATCTGAAGAACAAAGAAAAGAAGAGAAGAAAGAACTTTCTATAGAGCTTCAAACTGCCATTGGTGAAGCAATCAGAAAGTTCTTATTTAATTGTAGCCCTGATGAGCCCAACACAAGTGGCAGAGAAAACAGTGGTAAGAGAAATGATCTAGATCCAGATACTTCCTCGATGAATATAGATCCACATAGAGTAAATGAACTAAAATAGTGGTTGACTTCTGAGGTTGTTTTCCTTCATTGTTTCTTCATTCTTGATTCATTTCCTTCCTTCATTGTTTTTTTCTTGCTTTCTACGAATTTGCTGTGTAGGTTGGACAGATTTCCAGGAATTACACATATTCTAAGAGAATATGAGGGGAGCATGTCCCTGTGTGATTTGAAGAAAGCAATGCAGGATGGCTCTTCTGAAGTGGTCAATGAATTTGGTGAAATAAATATGAAGGTGAGCTCTGGTTTGCGTGAGGTTTTTTGGTGGTGGTGTTTTTCTCCTGGAACCTGTGTTACTCTTTCCCAAGGCTTCTTTTCATGTTGTTCATGTGTTTTTGGTTTTTTTTTCTGGGCTGTATTTTGGAATGGCTTTGGCTTTGCATGGTGCTCATTGCAGTGCTGCAGCAGTAGCTGAGTGTAGGCACTAGCAAAGCAGTTCTCCTGCTGGGTAAAGATGAAAAGGTGATGTGCAAAGCAGTCTCTGGAAGGGCAGCTCAAGGGCTGCTGTTGTGTAGAGGCAGGGAGATGGGAAGAGTCCCCAGAAGGCTGTCAGGGTCCATGAGCTCCAGGGGCAGGAGCAGTCCCACAGCCCCTGGCCAAGAAGAGCAGCAGAGCTCTGGTAGCAGAGGGCCATGGGGATGAGGCAAGAGTGCAGATGCCCAGGGCAGCCCCTGGGGAGAGGCAGATCTGCATTCCTGCCAGGACATGGTGTCCATGGGTGAGGGTCAGGGCTGAGAGCAGCTCGGGGCCGTGGCAGCATCTTGTAGGTCTGGTCCTGTAGGGGATTGGAACTTGTCCTTGTGGTGGCCAGACAAGGTCCAGGTCCTGTTGTCACTGTGCAGGGGAGAGTGCTGAGGAAAGAGGTGATGGGAGGGGAGGGCTGGAGGTGAGGCATCCTCCTCACTTCTTGGAGGCATCCTTTTCTGTCTTCCAGAGACAGTGCTCTTTGGTTAGCAGCTGGGATGAAGAATATTGCTGAGAGGGGGCATTCTTCCCAAAGGAAAAGAATTCTTGAGGGTGGTAGCTCTGGGGTTCTGCCTTGGCTGCTGAGGGCAGTGAGGAGGCACAGTTGCCTCCCAGAGTAAAGCTGGGCCTTGACACTGGGCAGGTACAACTGGTGGGCAGGGAGAGTTCCCTTTTTCCCTGGGGTGGTTGTAAGTGTGTTATCTGTTTCAGGAGCAGGCAGCCTCCCAGGACAGTCTGGAAGAGAGCAGAGCCTGTGACCAGCATGCACAGAGAAAGCTTCTCAGGTGCAGAATTAGAGATCTCAAATGGGAATTGGACAACATAAAAAATGCCCTCCAAGAAAGCACTTTTGAATAAGAACAATATGAAAATCCGCATCTGGAGGAAGAAAAATGTAGAAGATTGTTAGAAAATAATCTGGAAAGGTAAGTAGATGCTTTTTGGAGTGCTAATAAGAGATTCCTTTTTTCTCCTGTGTTTTCCTGCTGGGGTTCTTCTTCTCCATCTGGGGAGCATTATGTATGTAAGCCTAGGGTGGTATATTTGTGAGGCAAGTTCCTTAAGACTTCCTTAGAACTGTCTGAATTTTTCTGGAGTGTTCCAAGAGGAACAGCACTGATCATGGAATTAATAGGGTTTTCTTAATGGATTGTGTTTCCAAAGGGAATGTATGGCAGAAAAGATGAGTTTCATGTCCTTTCCTTGAATAAGGAGAGGTCCTGCAGAGAACAGGATTTGATTCTGCAAAGAAAAAAAAATGTGGTTTTTTGGCTACCATTTTCTCAGCGTGTCTGAGGTTTGAGCTCTCCATGGGAAAGGGAGGGTAGCTCAGAGTTGTTGTGCAGGTGTTCTCTGCCTTTTGGAAGAAGCTGTGTAAGCACAGAGCATTCACAGATTGCTTTGAAGCTCTGGTGCTGAGCAGTCCCAAGTGTTGGTAACTCTTGCTGCTCCTTGTGGGTAATGTGACTGCTGAGAAATCCTCCAGAAAAACTCAGGTCAAATGCTGTTCTGGGTTTGGTCACTCCTCATCCTTTCTACTTTCCCAAGCTGAATAAGAGTCAAAGACTTGGAGGGGGGGGAACTGGGCCAAAGTTACTCCCAAAGAGAATTCTTGGTATTTGTCTGATTTTTTTTCAGAGCTGGTGAAAACCAAGGAAAAGCCAAAAGGAAGCTTTGTGGGAAGTGTGGTCCTGCAGCAAAGGAGTAGAATTGAAACCCTTCAGCAAGGCTCACCCCTGGTAAGCTGCTCATAAACTGCCCTTGTTGTGAGCTTCTCAGCCTGGTTACCAATTGCTGTGGGGCCTTGGAATTTTTTTTTTTTTTTCCTCTGGGTTGATGTTGGGATTTGGTGATCTCTTTTTTCCAAACGTGAGAATTGTGTGATTCTGAAATCCTGGCCATGAGCAGAGGGGTTTCTGAGAGAGTTCTCTGTGGTTTTCTTTCTCCAGAGCAAAGGGTGGGGGATTCCTTCTTGGAGGAACCTTTTTCTCTACCCTTTTCTGTCCCATGGCGTTCCTTCATTAGCAGCTTTGATAAATAAGTGCTGAGAGGGAGGGATTCTTTCTAAATGAGAAAAATTCTTGCCCGTGGGAGCTCTGGGGTTCTGCCTTGGTTGCTCAGGGAGTAAATGTGTGCCCTTGACACTGGGCAGGTTCAGCTGAGGGGTGGGAAAGTTCCCTTTTTCTTTGTGGTTGAGTAAAAGTGTGTTACCTGCTTCAGGAGCAGGCAGCTTCCCAGGACAGACTGGGAGAGAGCAGAGCCCATGACCACAATGCAGAGAGAAAGCTGCTGCTCTGCAGAATTGGAGACCTTGAACAGGAATTGGAAAGTAAGAAGTGCATCCTGAGAGACAACATTGTTCAAATACAAAAATATGAACAGCTGTATCTGGAGGAAAGGAAAATGAGAAGATGCCTACAAAATGAACTGGAAAGGTAGGTACATGCTTTTTGAAATGGCAATAAGAGACTACTTTTTTCTGCTTTTTGTAACAAGCTGTGTAAGAACGCGGCATTCACAGAGTGGTTTAAAACTCTAGTGCTGAGCAGTCCCAAGTGTTGCTAACTCTTGCTGCTCCTTCTGGGTAGTGTGACTGATGAGAAATTCTCAAAAAAACCTTCATATCAAATGTTGTTCTGGGTTTGGTTGCTCCTAATTCATTCTACTTTCAAAAGCTGCATTATAATCAAAGACCTGGAGGTTAACTGGGCCAAAGTTCCTTCCAAAGATAATTCTTTGTATGTGTCTAAATGTTTCAGAACTGATGAAAACCAAAGAAAATTAATTTGGAAGATGAAAGAACACATTTCCCATCAGAGGATGTCTGGCTGTCAGTCCATTTCATCATTCAACTCACCTGGGACATCCTGGCACCAGTCTGGCTCTGAACAGAAGTCTGAGTTCAGTAGGAAGCTTCCCAAGTTCACCTATAGGAGCAGAGTCATCAGGGAACAGCGATTTGCTCCTGTTACACGGTTAAGGTAAATATTTTGAAATCCTGTCCTCAGCTACTGGGAAGTGGCTGGGAAGTTCACCAGATGATGAGGGTCACAGTGCCATCAGTGATTCAAAGTCCTCCTGTCAAGCAGTGATGGTGCCTCAGTGTCCAGAACTTGTACCAACATGGTTTCTTTTCTTTACAATCCCCCTGTGGGGTGGAACAAAAGGTACTTTCAGTCCCTTGGTGGATGAAGCCACCCTGGGGAAGCCCTTGAGCAACCTCATCTGCTTCATCCTGCCTTGAGCAGGGCTCTCAGACAAGGAGATGCTCAGGGCTCTCTTCCAGCCTGAGGGATTCTGGGATTCAAAATGAGCTGGAGGGTCATGGGAATGATCTGTAGGATCATGCAGCAGGAGGAGCATGGTAAGTTCATCCTTGAGCAGCTCCAAGGGACATTACTGCTGAGTGAGGCTGATGCTGTGGATGGGATTAAGAAGTGAATTCCATGGGGACAGGGACAGGGTTGGCTTCAGTTGAGTGGGATCATGGAATCATGGAATCATGGAATGGGTTGGAACTAGATGATCTTTAAGCCTTCCAAGCCAAGCCATTCCATGATTCCCTGGTTCTGTGACACAGTGCCAGGCAGTTCCAGGCCTGGGAGTCTCCACAGCCACCCCCAGGGCTTTGTGATGCAGGGTCTGGTGCCTGGACACCATTGTCATGGGGGTCTCTGCGGTGACCCTGGGGGTATAGAAGGGCTGTGGAGAGCTGGGGTGCCCATAGCTGGGAGAGCAGCTCCCTCAGGAGTCAGCAGCTGCCCTGGGTGCCCATGGAATGTCTGTGGCAGCAAATGGCCAAGATGTCCCTGGAGAAGGAGGTGGAAGCCTGCTGCCAGCCCTCCACAAGACCCCAAGGTCAGTGACTGAAGGAAGGGCCAGAACAGAAGTTCCCCCACAGGCTGTGGGGAGAGGGCAGCTGTAGAGGAAGGGATTGACCATGGGCATGAGGATGGTGTAGAAAAAGGAGAGCACTTTGTTGAGCTGTCTCAGTGAGGCTGTCCTGGGTACCATGTAGACAATGATGGGGGTGCTGTAGAAGACACTGACCATGATGAGGTGAGATGAGCAGGGGGAAAAGGCCTTCTGCCTCCCTCCCCATGGGGGTTGGGATCCTCAGGATGGCAGCTATGATGTGGATGGAGGATCTCAATGTGAACACAAAGAGGAAGACTCCATCCAGGACACAGATTAGGAAGGTAACCACTCTGAGCACCCTGGTGTCACAGCAGGCAAGCTCTAGCAATGGGATAAAACCCCAGAAGAAGTGATTAATTTTATTGGGACCACAGAACTGTAACCTGGAGAAGTGTCCAGTGACTATGGTAGCCATCAGTAGTCCTGCTAGCCAAGGGCCAGCCACCAGCTGAAGACAGACCTTCCCCTTCATGAGGCTTGTGTAGAGCAGGGCTTGACATATGGCCAAGTCTTGATCATCAGACATGGTGGCCAGCAGATATCCCTCAGTACCTGCAAAAGCACCAAAGAAAAAGAACTGTGTCATGCAGCCTTGAGAAGGAATTGTTCTGTCCCTGGTTAGGAAGCTGGCCAGCAGCCTGGGCAGGAGAGTGGAGGTAGAGCAGATTTTCATCCTGGAGAAAGAAATTCCCCAGGAAGATGTGCACGGGCATGTGACGATGCTGATCTGCCACTGGTGCACAACAATGAGGAGGTTGCCAAACATTATCACCAGGTAAATCATGAGAGAGAGGAGAAAGAGAGGCACCTGAAGACTGGGGACATCACTAAGGAGTCCCAGGAGGAGGAACGCCACTGGGGATATGCACTTGTTCCATTCCTCTTTCTCTACAAAGTGCTGTAGGACTTTATTTTCCTTGCTTGGCAGGTGGAGTACCTGAGCAGGCATTTGTGTTTGTTGTACAAAGAATTGGGCAGACGTCACTGACAGGGAAAACATGGAGTTTTTCCCTCATCTAGATGAATTCACACTTTGTTTAAGGACTACGTTCTTAGTGAAAGGACAGGAACAGGTCCTCTGAGAAGGTCAAACTGCTCTTCTGAGAAGACTAGATCTCCTCTGATTGGAGACATGAGTGTCCACAGTGCTGTGCCTGTTTCTGTGGATTGAAAGAGAATGTTCAGTTGCTGACATTTAGCTTAAGACACACAATGTCATTCTCAGGAGTACCCAGAATATGAATCAGACAAATCCTCCTTTCGAGCAACAGAAAAATGGCAGAGAGAGAGAAAAGCTGCAGCATGCTGAAAAGGCCTTTAGGGGAATGCAGAAGTAAGGACACTAAGCAGGATCAGGGCTCACAACTCCCTGAAACACTTGTTTCCTAATGAGGCAACTCTGTCCCTGAAAAGTCCATCTCTTTCCACCGAAGAAGAATTTCCAGGAGTTTCCAGCTGAGCTGTTGAAGGTGTTGTCAAGGCTCTGCTAGGCAGGAGACTTCCAAATCGTGTGCAGAGAAGAGAGAAAAAGGAGGAGAGAGAAAAGTAGGGAAAACTGAATTCCAGAGATGAGGTACCTGAGCCATCTAAGGCAAAGGAGGAAAAGTGATGGAGCAGGGGAAGGAGGGGAAAAGGAGAGTGAGGGGTGATGATCATTTGCTGACCATCTTTTCCTCCTCCCCTTCAATTTCTGGGTGCATTGGGGCTGCCTCCCTGCAGCAGCACAGCCCCTGCACCTCAGCATTGCCACCTGAGTTCTGAGGGTTCCCTGTCCAGGGTCACAATGGAGACCGAGGAATGTCCTGAGGGTGAGTGGGGGCTGAGGCAGAGCAGGACCATCAGCAAGCACAGATTGCCAGGAAATGTCTGAGCCACACCTGACTGCTTGCCCAAACCTCTTTTCATCTCCAAATACATCTTTTCAACCCTAACCCCTTTGTTTTGGTTAAAAAATGCCAATTTTTGATGCCAAATCCTACATTTTCCACCCTAAATCGTTGAGTTTTTACCAACACCACCCCCCTTTTTTGACCCCAAATCTCCTTTCTCCATCACAAATCCCATCATTTTTCAAGCAAAAAGCCCTAACCCTAACACTAATGCTGCGCAAGGGAAATGACAGAAACAGAGCAATGCAAAACGAGCAGTGAAGTTTTAACAAATTATGGTTAGAGTAGAGTTAAGGTTAGGGTTTAGTTTGGGGAAAAGAGGGTAGGGATAATCGGATAAGATTAGGATTAGGTTTCCGGTAAGGGTTAGAGTTTAGGGTGAGGGGTTATGGTCAGGAGTTAGGGTTAGGGGTTAAGGGTTACGGTTAGGGTTTAGGGTTTGGGGTTAAGGTTAGGGTTTAGGGTTTAGGGTTAGGGTTAGGGTTTAGGGTTGGTTAGGGTTAGGGTAAGGGTTAGGATTAGGGTTAGGGGTTGGGGTTAGAGGTTAGGGTTAGGGTTAGGGCATTACGGTTAGGCTTAGGGGTTAGGGGTTAGTGTTAGGTTTAGGTTTAGGGTTAGGGTTAGGGGTTAGGGTTAGGGCCGTTAGGGTTAGGGTTAGTGGTTAGGGGTTAGTGTTTGGGTTAGGTTTAGGGTTAGGGCTAGGGGTTAGGGGTTAGGGTTAGGGCCATTAGGGTTAGGGTTAGGTTTTGGTTTAGCTTTAGGTTTAGGGTTAGGGTTAGGGTTAGGGGTAAGGTTAGGGTCAGGGTCAGGAGTAGGGTAAGGGTTAGGGTTTAGGGTTAGGGTTAGGGTTAGGGTTAGGGTTACGGGTTAGGGTTAGGTTTAGGGTTAGGGTTAGGGGTTAGGGGTTAGGATTAGGGTTAGGGTTAGGATTAGGGGTTAGTGGTTATGGTTAGGGTTAGGGTTAGGGTTAGGGCCGTCAGGGTTAGGGTTAGGGTTAGGGTTAGGGTTAGGGTTAGGGTTAGGGATTAGGGGTTAGTGTTAGTGTTAGGTTTAGGGTTAGGGTTAGGGGTTAGGGTTAGGGCCGTTAGGGTTAGGGTTAGGGATAAGGTTATGTTTTGGTTTAGGTTTAGGTTTAGGGTTAGGGTTAGGGTAAGGGTTTAGGGTTAGGGTTAGGGGTCTGGGTTTGGGTTAGGTTTAGGGGTTAGGGTTAGGGGTTAGGGTTAGGGGTTAGGGTTAGGTTTAGGGCCATTAGGGTTAGGGTTAGGGGTGAGGGTTATGGGGTCAGGGTCAGGGGTAGGGTAAGGGTTAGGGATTAGGGTTAGGGTTACGGTTAGGGTTAGGGGTTAGGGGTTAGTGGTTAGTGGTTAGTGTTAGGGTTAGGATTAGGGTTAGGGTTAGGGGTGAGGGATTAGGGTTAGGGGTTAGGGGTTAGGGTTAGGGGTTTTAGAGATAGGGTTATGGTTAGGGGTTAGGGGTTAGTGTTAGGGTTAGGTTAAGGGTTATGGTTTAGGGGTTAAGGTCAGGGTTAGGGGTCTGGGTTAGGGTTGGGATTAGGGGTTAGAATTAGGGGTTAGCGGTTAGCAGTTAGGGGTTAGGGGTTAGGGTTAGGGTTAGGGCCGTTAGGGTTAGGGTTAGGGTTAGGGGTTAGGGTGTAGGGGTTAGGGTAGGGCCGTTAGGGTTAGAGTTAGGCCCATTAGGATTAGGGCCATTAGGGTTAGGGTTAGGGCCGTTAGGGATAGGGTTATGTTTTGGTTTAGGTTTAGGGTTAGGGTTAGGGTGAGGTTTAGGGGTTAGGTTTAGGTTTAGGGGTTAGGGTTAGGGGTTAGGGTTAGAAGTTAGGGGTTAGGGGTCAGGGCTTTGGGGTAGGGTTAGGGTTAGGGGTTAAGGTTACGGGTTAGGGTTAGGGGGTAGGATTGGTTAGGGCTAGGGTTAGGGTAAGGGTTAGGATTAGGGTTAGGGGTTAGGGTTAGGGGTTAGGGGTTAGGGTTAGGGTTAGGGCATTAGGGTTAGGCTTAGGGGTTAGGGGTTATTGTTAGGGTTAGGTTTAGGGTTAGGGTTAGGGGTTAGGGGTTAGGGGTTAGGATTAGGGTTAGGGCCGTTAGGGTTAGGGTTAGGGGTTAGGGGTTAGGGTTCCGTTTAGGGTTAGGGTTAGGGTTAGGGTTAGGGTTATTGTTAGGGTTAGGTTTAGGGTTAGGGTTAGGGGTTAGGGGTTAGGGGTTAGGATTAGGGTTAGGGCCGTTAGGGTTAGGGTTAGGGGTTAGGGGTTAGGGTTCCGTTTAGGGTTAGGGTTAGGTGTTAGGGCTTAGGGGTTAGGGTAGGGCCGTTAGGGTTAGAGTTAGGCCCATTAGGATTAGGGCCATTAGGGTTAGGGTTAGGGTTAGGGATAGGGTTAGGTTTTGGTTTAGGTTTAGGGTTAGGGTTAGGGTTAGGGGTAGGGCCATTAGGGTTAGGGTTAGGGCCGTTAGGGATAGAGTTAGGTTTTGGTTTAGGTTTAGGGATAGGGTTAGGGTGAGGTTTAGGGGTTAGGTTTAGGTTTAGGGGTTAGGGTTAGGGGTTAGGGTTAGGGGTTAGGGTTAGAAGTTAGGGGTTAGGGGTCAGGGCTTTGGGGTAGGGTTAGGGTTAGGGGTTAAGGTTACGGGTTAGGGTTAGGGTTTAGGGGTCAGGGGTTTGCGGTAGGGTTTAGGGTAGGGTTAGGGTTAGGGGTTAGGGGTTAGGGCTATTAGGGTAAGGGTTAGGGCCATTAGGGTTAGGGACATTAGGGTTAGTGTTAATGGTAGGGTTAGGTTTTGGTTTAGGTTTAGGGTTAGGGTTAGGGTGAGGGGTTAGGGGTTAGGGTTAGGGTTCGGGTTAGGTTTAGGGGTTAGGGTTAGGGGTTAGGGTTAGGTGTTAGGGGCTAGGGGTTAGGATTAGGTTTAGGGTTAGTGTTAGGGGTTAGGGTTAGGGTTAGAGCCATTAGAGTTAGGGCCATTAGGCTTAGGCTTAGGCTTATGGTTAAGGTTAGGGGTAAGGGGTTAGGGTTAGGGGTTAGGGTTAGGGTTAGGGTTCAGGTTAGGTTTAAGGGTTAGGTGTTAGGGTTAGGGTCAGGGTCAGGGGTAGGGTTAGGGTTAGGGGTTAGGGGTTAGGGTTAGGGTTTTACGGGTTAGGTTTAGAGTTAGGGTTAGGGTCAGGGGTTTGGGTTAGGGTTAGGGTTAGGGCTAAGGTTAGGGGTTAGGGTTAGGGTTAGGGCCATTAGAGTTAGGGCCATTAGGGTTAGGGTTAGGGATATGGTTAGGTTTTGGTTTAGGTTTAGGTTTAGGGTTAGGGGTTAGGGTTAGGGGTTAGGGTTAGGGTTAGAGCCATTAGAGTTAGGGTCATTGGGGTTTGGGTTAGGGTTTAGGGGTTAGTGTTAGTGTTAGGTTTAGGGTTAGGGGTAGGGGTTAGGGTTTAGGGGTTAGGGTAGGGCCGTTAGGGTTAGGGTTAATGATAGGGTTAGGTTTTGGTTTAGGTTTAGGGTTAGGGTTAGGGTGAGGTTTAGGGGTTAGGGTTAGAAGTTAGGGGTTAGGGGTCTGGGCTTTAGGGTAGGGTTAGGGGTTAGGGGTTAGGATTAGGGTTAGGGTTAGGGCCATTAGGGTTAGGGTTTCGGTTAGGGTTACGGTTAGGGTTAGAACCCTTAGAGTTAGGGCCATAAGGGTTAGGGTTAGGGTTAGGGTTAGGGTTAGGGTTCGGGTTAGGTTTAGGGGTTAGGGTTAAGGGTTAGGGTTAAGGGTTAGGGTTAAGGGTTAGGGTTAGGGTTAGATGTTAGGGTTAGGGGTTAGGGTTAGGGTTAGGGTGTTAGGGTAGGGTTAGGGTTAGGTTGAGGGGTAGGGTTAGGGGTTAGGGTTTAGGGTTAGGGTTACGGGTTAGGGTTAGGGTTAGGGTTTGGATTAGGGTTAGGGTTAGGGTTAGGGCATTAGGGTTAGGGTTAGGGCCATTAGGGTTAGTGTTAGGGATATAGTTAGGTTTTGGTTTAGGTTTAGGTTTAGGTTTAGGTTTAGGTTTAGGTTTAGGTTTAGGTTTAGGTTTAGGTTTAGGGTTATGGTTAGGGTTAGGGTTAGGGGTCTGGGTTAGGGTTAGGGATAGTGGTTAGGGGTTAGGGTTAGGGGTTAGGGGTAGCGTTAGGGTTTAGGGGTCAGGGGTTTGGGGTAGGGTTAGGGTTAGGGGTTAGGGTTAGGGCCATTAGAGTTAGGGTTAATGTTAGGATTAGAGCCATTAGAGTTAGGGTTACAGTTAGGGTTAGGGTTAGGGTTTGGGTTAGGGTGTAGGGTTAGGGTTTAGGGGTCAGGGGTTTGGGGTAGGTTTAGGGTTAGGGTTAGGGTTAGAGCCATTAGAGTTAGGGCCATTAGGGTTAGGGTTAGGGTTTAGGGGTTAGGGTTAGGGTTGTTAGGGTTAGGGGTTAGGGGTTAGGGCCATTAGTGTTAGGGACATTATGGTTATATACATTAGGGTTAGGGTTAGGGGTTAGAGTTAGGGTTAGGGTTAGGTTTAAGGTTAGGGTTAGGGGCTAGGGTTAGGGGTTAGGGATTAGAGGTGAGGGTTAGGGTTAGGGTTAGGTTAGGGTTAGGGTTAGGGTTACGGGTTAGGGTTTGGGGTTAGGGATTAGGGGTAAGGGTTAGGGTTAGGGATTAGGGGTGAGGGTTAGGGTTAGGTTAGGGTTAGGGTTAGGGTTTAGGGTTAGGGTTACGGTTTAGGGTTAGGGTTAGGGGTTAGGGTTAGGGTTACGGTAAGGGTTAAGGATTAGGGTTAGGTTTAGGGTTAGATTTGTGTTTAAGGGTGAGGATTAGGGTTACGGTAAGGGTTAAGGGTTAGGGTTAGGGTCAGGGTTTAGGGTTTTGTTGCTGGATGTAAATTCAGTCCCACGTCCCTCTGAAAGCTAAGTACGGGAACTTGATTGCAGAGGGACTGAGGCTGGGAGTTGCAGGAGGGGTTTGAAGATGGCATCTGGGAGAGGGCTGTCTACAAGCAGCCCCCTTTGAGTGGCTGAATAGAGCAAGTTAGTTTCTATCATGATGCTAGGGTGGGCAGGGCAGCTCCAGCCTTGGTGTGTGGGGTTGTGTGTTTTGTGTTGTCTGTCTTTGTCTTAGAGCTTCCTCAGGCCTCGATGGTCCTCTGTGTGTCCTCACAGAACAAGTCTCGCATCTTGCGCATTATCCCTGGAAAGCCTTTCCTGATCAGCACAGTGCTAATCAGCAGCATCTTCTGCGTGACAAATCTAAATTGCAGATTGGTCTCTTGACTTGGAAGTTCCTTGTGGTCAGATAGGGTCCGGCGAACGGAAGATATCGCGTTGTTACGGGAAGTCAGGGTCCCTCCCCCTATAACCAATAGTGTGTAACCTGTGACCTGACGGAAGTGACGTACCCAACCCTAAGGTGTGTCTATATAAACCCGTGTCACGCTGCAATAAATCCTTTTTTTTGCTGCTCACCCCACCTCGGCGTCTGTTGCTGAGTTACTGTGTAACCACGTGGACCAGGTCGGGCCTTTTAAAGAAAGGCGACATATGGTGCCGAAACCCGACCCTAGATTAAATCTAGCGTAGAAGTGGCAGAACCTGCTCAACATTTAAGTTAGTGTGAATAGTTCCCAATCAGGGGGTTGAAGGAAAATTGTTCCAGGCCCGGAGATTGATGGGAGATGGTCAGTGGAAGTTTAGTTCCCAATCAGGGGGTCGAAGGAAAATTGTTCCAGGCCCGGAGACCAAAGGAAGATTTTGGGGTCCCAGCTCGGAGTCGACAGAATTGTGATGTCCCGACCCGTGCTCAGAGGACGTGTGTTCCAGACCGGACCAGCAAGGAAGGATGGAAGCCCTTGTTAAGGTCGTATCGCCAATGCATAAGCAACGGGGGGTTGATTGTATGCCAAATGATTTTAAACTCGCTGTTCCAAGATTGATACAGTTGGGGGTGATTGAGCAGCCGGTGGATATTCTCCACTCAGAGGTTTGGCCCAAATGTACCACAGCGTTAGCCGAGGAGACAATGTTTTTGGGTAGTGCAAAAAGTTTGAAAGCGTGGGGAAAAGTCCTGCAGGCGCTGCAAAAGGCCATGCAGGAACAAGAAACCTGGAAGGCAGCAAGGGACTGTCTGCTGGCCCTCCCGAAGCTGGGGGTCGGAGCGGCCACGCAGACGCTGCACCCACCAGAGGTCAGCGACTTTGCAGAGCCTGAGGTCCTTCAGGAAAGCGATATGCACCCCGAACCCCCACCCTGCTGCCCCGAGTCCCCATGCCCACACGCTGAGTCCCACTCCCCCCGCACCCACTCGCCTTACCACGCTGTTTCCCCTTCTGGCCACCCCGAGTCCCCATCCCGCGGCCGCGAGCCCTCGCCCCGCCGCCCCAGGTCACCGAGTCCCGCGGGACGGCAGGACCCATCCTGCCCGCTGCCTGCCCACTGCGTGCCGCCTGCCTGCGCCTGCCCGAAGGGGGAGAGGGGGGGGTGCCCGGGCTGCTGCCCCCCCTGCCCGGCCAGCCCGCCGGCCGCTCTGCCGGCCCCACGCGAAGCGGCGGCTTGGCGGCCGAGGGAGGCTGGGGGGGGCCGGGGGCAGGGACAGGCGGAAGGTGCCTCCCCGACCATGCTGCCTGCCGCCTCCCCCCATCTGCTGCGGCCCCGTCGGAGGACCGAAACCGCGCAGGGTCCTCCTGGGACGGGCTGGCTGAGGAAGCCAGGACTGCCGCAGCAGGTCTCTGGGCCCGGCCACCGCCATACGCCCCGCGTGACAACACCGAGCAGCAGGGGAAGGGGCAGGGTGCGGGGGCACCCAACAGGAGCGGGCGAGACGCGCCGGTCCCAACACGAGCATGGCTGGAAAGGGGGGAAGAGCCTGGAAGGAATGAGGGCGATGGGGGAGCTTGGAAACGGGAGGAAAGCACGAGCGAAGGGCTAAAAACGGGTCACAACAACCACTCAAATAAATACCCTCATGGGGAAACAACATCTGCCCGTGGGGAGAACACACGGGACCGGAGCCCACCCGCTCCCACAGGACATGGGTGGAGCCAAACCCCTCCCACCCACAGGTGGAGTGGGCGGGACCGAGGCTCACCGGCCCGGTCCGAAAGTGGGCGGAGCCACAGTCCCCACACACGCAAGGGAGGTGGGCGGAGCCCGAGTCCCTCCACCCGCCCAGGTAGTGGGCGGGGCCACAGCCCACCCGCTCATAGGGGGAGTGGGTGGGACTGGGGCTCCCCCACCCGCTCAGGTAATGGGCGGGGCCACAGCCCACCTGCCCACAGGGGGAATGGGCAGCACCGGGGCTCCCCTGCTCCCACAGGTGGTGGGCGGAGCCACAGCCCCCCTGACTACAGGGAACACAGACGGAGCTGGAGCCCAAATACCGAGCACCGAAACCGATCACACTCCGGATACAGATCAGAGACTAACCAGAATGAGTCGCCTGCAGCTGAATTAAATCCAGAAAAGGAGGGAACTGGCACCCCTAATATAATAGAGCCAGAAACAAAAAAGCTTCCCCTTACAAACTGGGGGGAAATAAAGAATGCTTGCGCCGCCTGGATCCCAGACACACCGGCATTCCCAGTCCGGGTCGCAGATGGGGGACAAAGGGTTTACTCTCCAGTTAACCCCAAGGACGTACAAGCAATTGTTCGAGCAATTGCAGACAAAGGACTAAATTCTGCCATGGTCTCCACCCTTATGGATGGGCTCTTCGGGGGGGACGACATGCTCCCATTTGATATAAAACAGACATGTAGACGCATTGTTGACGGAGCAGGCATGATTATTTTTAAGCAAGAATGGGAAGATAATTGTGCAATGCAGCTAGCCCAAACAACTGGGGCGGACCACCCGCTGTATGGCTCCAGCCTGCAGCAACTGATGGGCACGGACCCAGCCTTGGTCACCCCTCAGGCACAAGCCCAAGGCTTACGGCCCCACGAGATAATGATAACCACACGTGCCGCTAGAGAAGCTATTCGTGTAGCTTCTAGATCTGTCGCCAAGCTGTCACCATGGGCCTCAATAAAACAAGATGAGAATGAGGGCTTCACACAATTTGTGGATCGTCTACAAGCGGCGATCAACCCTTTGTCCCTGCCTGCGGACGCTAAAGGCCCAGCTCTCACTGAGTGTATACATCAGCAATGCAGTTCAAAAACCCGAGCGATGGAGGAAGGCCCGTTAATCGTGGGTAGGAACGAACTGGGAGAATGGGAAAAGGGGTGGAGATTAGCGCTAACAGGGCAAGGGTATGCTGCAGTCAGAAAGACAGCCAAATTAAGTGGTGCCCGCTTAAGTCTATCAAACCAGACGTTCAGTATAAATCTAATGACAATTGTGAGTTATCGTTCACAGGACCGGATCATCAGACACCCTCATGAACCATATTCTCCAATAGCGAGATCAGTCGGCGAGCATCCTGCCGGCACCTGAGGCTTCTGCACCAGCAAAAGCCGGGTGGAGAGTGTCAGCGTTCTGCTCCTAGAACACCAGCAGCAGCTCTAACAACACACTCACACAGGGCTACCTCAGAGAGCCCCCAAACTACCTCTAGTTCTATTCTATTATTCCTTATTAACTTATTCTAACCTCTATTCACACGTGGTGCTTTAAGTTTTTAACTCAGGGACATGGGATATGTTTACATATATTTTTATATATCTATTTTCAAGATTTGCACTGAATAACGATACTCTATTTTTAAAATCGTACTAATTTATAAATGGTAAACTTCTAACTAACATTATAAGTAGACTTTTGTGATTATACTTTAGCCTATTTAATTGTGCATAGGGAGGGGGGAAATGTGGTCAGATAGGGTCTGGCGAAACGGAAGATATCGCGTTGTTACGGAGAGTCAGGGTCCCTCCCCCTATAGTCTATAGTATGTAACCTGTGACCTGACGGAAGTGACGTACCCAACCCTAAGGTGCGTCTATATAAACCCGTGTCACGCTGCAATAAATCCTTTTTTTTGCTGCTCACCCCACCTCGGCGTCTGTTGCTTAGTTACTGAGTAACCACGTGGACCAGGTCGGGCCTTTCAAAGAAAGGCAACACCAAGCTATCCGCCGAAATTTCAATCATAAAATAATTTGTGTTGGAAGGGACCTTGAAAGTCATTTAGTCCAACTTCCTGCTCTACAGGGAGACTGTTGGTGATCATAGTGTGGAACACTGGGCTTGGCCAGGTCAGAGCATCTGCTCTGGATTTTAGCCCATGGTCACATGGATCCTTCATTCTGGAGCAGGAGAGAACCCAACACAACATTTCTGATCTCCCTTGCTCCCACAGAGGTGGAGTCTGGAGCCTCCCAAAACTCAAGGTTTTCTAAAGAGAAAAAAATCATTTGAGACTGAATTCTGTTCCATGAAGCTGAGCATGAAATGGAAAGTTGAGGTGCTCTGAACAGAAAAAATATATTTTAGAATGAATTCTGCCCAGGATTAGAAACAAGCAGAGCCTGAAGTGGAAGTGAAGGATAAGAAAGAACCCTGAGGGCAGTCCCCCTGCCCTGGGTTGGTCATTGTCCCCCTGAGTTTACACCTGAAAGCAGTGAATTAACAGCCTCTTATCTCCAGGGCCCGCGGGCTTTGTGTTGAGGTTGGGTCAGCAGCACCCAGCTGGGATGTGTCCCCTCCCCCTGCCCATGCCACAAGCCTGATGTCCCCAAGGCTCCCAGGACACAAGCCTGGTGTCCCCTCCCCTGCCAACTTCCACCCTCACCAATGGGGTGAATTTCCTCCCCTTGAGGCCCCTCCCCACCTTTTCTTCCTTCCTCCCCCCCTGCAGCTCCCGGGAGGTTTCGCTCCTCTGCCCCGGGGCTGCACCCACACCCCCCGCCCCGCAGCCGGGACCCCCCAACTGGTGACCGCCAGAGCATCGCCCCCCCCTCCCCACCGGCCTGGGCTGTGCCCCCCCTGCAGGTACCGGGAGGTGATGGGAGGGGGGTGGTGATCCCAGTACTGCCCAAACTGGGGGTGAGCAGCACAAGATGGGCAGGGAGGGGGGGGAAGGGTGAAAGAGGGGAATTAAACTTATCCCTGAGGTGAGGGTCGTGGGATTGGTGACCCCCGAACATATATGCAGGGTGGAGGAGCTGTGATTGGATCACCCTCCACCTCATCAGGGGAATCCCAACTCATCCTGGGTTGGGGGGCTGTGATAGGGGACCCTCTAGTTATCCCAAGGGTTTGAGGGCTGCAACTGGGGGCCTTCAAATCACCCTGGAGCCAGGGGTAAAAATGGTAACTCCGGAATCCTTCCAGGGGACTTAATTGTAGTGAAATGAGGCAGCAACCAGGTGCTGCTAATCCCCAGGCAGTGGGCATGAGCCTGCATTCAGCCCACCTGTGCCTGGTTAGGGCTGGGCCCAACTGCACAGGGGCAGCATCAGGAGGCCAAGAAAAGGCTAATAAAAGGCCAATAAAGGCCAAGAAAAGGCCTGGCCTCCAGCACAAGCTCAGCTCACTTGCAGAGCAGGCCAGAGGAGAGGTTGGATGAGTTGGGAGCACCAGCACTGACCCAGACTGACTGACCCTGAAGGCCTCAGCTTCTGCCAGAGCACCGGTCTGACTTCAGAGAGTCATACCCCAAGAAAGGTTCCTCTTGCTACATCTGGGGCACAGTTGGGGTCAGCCCTAACCAGGTGGGCTGAATGCAGCACCTGGTTGTTGCCTCATTTCACTACACTTAATAACCCCAGGGTTCAGGAGCCACAACTGGTGATTCCCAAAAACATCTCAGGAGACCGCAACTCATCCTAGGGGATGGCAGCTCATCCTGCATGTAGGTGTGATGGGGGAATCCCAAGGTCATGGTGGGGATTTGGTCCACAATAAGGAACACAAAATCATACCAGAGATTTTTGGTGGCATGAAAGGACCCCTAAATCACCTCAAAGGCTGTTGACAGGAATAGGGGAGAACTAAAATATCTCATGGAGCGTAAGTGCAAAGGAGCGATCCCAACTCAAGCCAGGAGTGGCTCACAGCTCCAGCACCCTGGGTCACACCCAGTTCCCCTTTGGGTTTTGGGTGCCAGTGTAGCTCCTAAAGATGAAGTAAAGGATGATCAGTGGGTGTCCAGCTCTATGGGTAACCTCCCTATTCCACCTCACACTCTATTTTAACCCACAGTAGGATTGATGTAGGTTTCGGCTGCCCTCACCCAACAAAAAATATCTCCTCTACTTTGTCACTGTACTATGGTTTCTTTCACAGAAACAGGGTGATTCCATCTGGGCAAAAACCTCCCTGGGTGTCCCGAAGATCAGATAGCTTTTGGCCAAAGTTTGACATTACTGAAAAATCACTGAATCCATCCAGGAGAAAAATTTGACTTTGGAAAAGAATGTGGGAAAAGATTTAGGATCCACCTGGCCCATCTCCACCATCAGAAAATCCATCGGGGTGAGAGACCCCAGAGAGTTCCTGACTGTGTGAGACGGTTTAGTGACAGCTGGGATCTGGTCCAACGGTGACACCATCCCACAGGCACCATGTCCTACACCTGCCCTGACTGCGGGAAAGGTTTTAGCAGGAGATCACATTTTATTCAGCATCAACGGATCCATACAGGTGAGAAACCCTTTAAATGTTCTGAGTGTGGGAAGGAGTTTTCCCAGAGTTCCAATTTATCACAGCATCGACGGATCCACACGGGAGAGAAACCCTATAAGTGTCTGGAGTGTGGGAAGGAGTTTACCCAGAGATCCCATTTATCACAGCATCACCCCATCCATACAGGAGAGAGATCCTATAAGTGTCTGGAGTGTGGGAAGGAGTTTTCCCAGAGTTCCAATTTATCCCGCCATCACCGCATCCATACAGGAGAGAAGTTGTATCCCTGCACTCACTGTGGGAAAGCCTTCAACAATAGCACCGCCTGGATTCGTCACCAACATGTCCACACCGGGGAAAAACCCTACACGTGTCCCCAGTGTGAGAAGGGCTTCTCAGACAGCTCGAGTCTCACCAAACACTTACGGATCCATACGGGTGAACGTCCCCACAAGTGTCCTGAGTGTGGGAAGAGCTTTTCCAGGAGCTCTAATCTCATCAGACATCGTCTCATCCACACGGGAGAGAAACCCTACTCGAGTCCTCAGTGCTGATATTTAGACCCAAAAATTTGTTTTTATGCTTCAGTGTCCAGATGGTTGTGGCTGCAAAACTGGGTGGGGACACATTAGCCTGAGGTTTGATACCATTTGTGGGTTGTTTTTCTTGATTAGATACTCAATAAAGTTATACACATGTGCAATGGAGCAATCCCTCGTGGCTCTTGGGGTGCAATGCTTTGGAGAATCCTTTGGGTGCTTTGAGGTTGGGATCTCCTCTCCAAAAGAGCTTTCCTTTTGTCCCACCCTGGGGTTCAGGGATGCTCCCCATCTTTCTGCTCTGAACACAGCCCACTCTGAAAGTTCCCCTAATCCCTATGTGACCAGGCTCAGACACTGCCATAGTTACCAGCATCCCACTGCCCCTCGTGTCTTTGCTGCCACATGGATCACCACCCCTGTCGCAGACAAAGGACGGGGAGACAGTTTGATGCAAACTAATTCCGTTTATTAGCCCTTTTACATGCAATTATATACCTTTTTCTTATCCTCACACAACGTATGGAATTACCTAATTGGTTAGTTTAAGCTAGCATGTCACTACTTGATTGGCCACATGGGTATGGCTACATGGCTATTTGCCCTAATAAGGAGATGCTATAGATACGTCAAGCCAGGTAGATTTATTGTCACAACTTCTGTCTCTGGCTTCAATCACTTCTTCAGGTTATCTTATGCTGACCTTTACAGAACAGGGGGCTTTGTTACCAGGATGTCTGTGCTTATCTTTTTGGAGACAGAGGAGATAGTACGAGGCTGTGTTTACACAGAGCTCTGCCATGGCCTGTATGATAACCAGTTTGCTTTGACCAATTGCTCTGTGCACGCTGACTTCACATCCTCTGCACCCACATCTCCCCCCTTCTGTTGCACAAGAAAAACCCTAGAAATAGTTCTATCAAGCATTCGTTGAATACATTGAAAAAGACAAAACATTAACTAACTGATCATAAACAACACAGCAATGACATAAATGAGGAATTTTACTTAATTAAATCTATGAATGCAACAGTGAATTCTTTGGTTTTAGGAAGGTTTGTGGCGTCCATCAGTGCATAAGGCCAAAGGGAGAATAGGGAAGACCTGTCCGACAGAAATTGCGTCGGGGGGCCCCTTACAGGCGTTCCCAGCCCCCAGCAGCTTATGTTACGATGGAGTCCGTATTCCTTCATGTTTGCCGAATTGATATACAAAAGACCTAGGCCTAGGGTAACTGCATGTTACATGTAACTGCAATATTCATAATGTAGCTACAACATTTATAACGGTGAAGTGGGAGTGAATTCTGCGCAGAAGTGCATAACAAGATACAAACAATTGCAACATACAAAGACGGTTATATAGCATTTTGCATGTGCTGAGAGATCTATGCTACGTCTTCTGTTTCTTCGGCGGTCCGTCTTGATATGGGCGGATCCTGTGTCTGTAGAAACACAAGTGTAACTCCTGCCCCAGGTTAGTAAAGGAAATGGACCTTCCGTTTTTCCGGATTCCAAATCCCGTACTAACACAGGGGGTCTCTCCTGGAATTTAAAAAGATGGTTACTTGCGAAGTGTTTTGTGATTGGCGGAGAATTGTCTGAAAAGCAATTCAAGAAATTAAGAGTGTAAATAGCTTTTTGCAATCTTTCTTCTGGTGTGCTTACCATACCGGTAGCTCCACCCTTCTGTTTTAATAAAAGCGCTTTGAGCGTATGATGCGAACGTTCCACAATTGATTGACCTGTTGGAGAATGGGGGATGCCTGTTACGTGTCGGATTCCCCACTCCGCAAAAAAGGTCTTTAACAACTGTGAAGAATAAGCAGGACCATTGTCTGTTTTGATAGTTTGAGGGACTCCCAGAGAGGCAAATGCTTTTAAAAAATGTTTTTTGGCGTCTCTGGCCTTCTCTCCTGTGTGGCATGACGCATACATAGCCCCGGAGAAGATGTCAATGGAAGAATGTATATATTTCAGACGACCGAATTCAGAAAAATGAGTAATATCTGATTGCCATAGCTCAAGGCTCTGAATTCCCCTAGGGTTCACCCCTCCTGCAGAGGGCAGTGATGCAAATTGCTGACAGTCCGGGCAGGCCGATACGATATCAGCTGCCTGCTGTGAAGTTAGGCCAAATTGTCTTTTAAGCCCTTTAGCATTTGTGTGAAAAAAGTTATGACTTAGGCGAGCCTGCTCGAAGCAGTTAGGAAGAGGGAAAACAGGCATTGTCAACAAATCTGCCGTTTTGTTTCCCTCAGCTACAAAGCCTGGTAAAGAGGTGTGAGATCTGATATGCATAACAAAAAAGGCGTGTTGCCGCTTGTTAATGAGATCAATTAGCGTTCTGAGCAAAGTATACAGTTGCAAATTGGAAATGTCCCTAAGTGCTGAGGCTTCTGCCCTTATTACTATACCCGCAACATATGCAGAGTCTGTAATAAGGTTAAAAGGTTGATCACTGAAAAGCGAAAAAGCTCTGGTCACAGCAGCTAGTTCTACAATCTGGGGAGAACCTGGATGAAAGGTAATATCAGATTGCCAATCTTGGGTTTCAGAATCTCTCCATACAATTATAGCCTTATGAGAGGTTCCTGAACCATCTGTGAAGAGGGTAATAGCTTGCAAAGGCACGTCACTTCTCTTTGGAACTTCTGCAAGAGAGAAAGACAAATGAAAAAGCTTATGCGGAGGGAAATGATTTGAAAATTGTCCCGTGAAGTCCTGTACCGCAATCTGAAAAGAAAGGGAATTTTGTAAAAGGAAAGAAAGATACAAATCAGTAACAGGCATATAGATCGTAGAAAAGGATTTCCCAGAGAGGGTCAACAATCGCTGTCTGGCTTTCATAATGATTTGAGAAAACATTTCTGGTTGCTGTAAGATAGTTTTAGAAGACTGGCTGGGTAAAAAAATCCACTCTAAGATCAACAAAGGATCTGTAAGTGTAGTGTCCCATTGAAAAATCATGCCTGAATATTTTACATCATCTTCTAAAATTATCAATTGAAAAAGTAAGTCAGGATCCCATCGGGAGGCTTTTCGCTGTGCTATTGCATTACAAACAGATCGCAGTGCTGCTTCTGCAGAGGGTGTTAGGCGTCTGGGTGCAAGCAGATTTGCATCCCCTTTTAAAAGATCAAACAGAGGGGCCAAATCAGAATTTGAGATGCCCAGAAGGGGTCGCAGCCAATTAATAGAGCCCAAAAGTTTTTGAGCATCATGCAGTGTGGCTATCTGAGTATTGATAGATAGCGTTTGCGGAATTATGGAATGATCAGTGATTTTCCACCCTAGATAATTCCAGGGAGCCTGCTTTTGAATTTTTTCTGGGGAAATTTTTAAACCTGCCTGTTCGATGGCAGTTAGCACTGACTGAATTGCTTTTTGTAGCTCGTCCTCTGCGGGAGCAGCGATTAATAACTCATCCACATAATGATACAACACTACAGTTGGAAACTCAAGACGCACGGGAGCCAATATTTTGGCCACATGCCACTGGCAAATTGTTGGGCTGTTTTTCATGCCCTGAGGTAAAACCGACCGGTAGCATTTAAGGGGTACTCCCATGTTAATGCTAGGCACAGAAAAGGCAAATTTAGGTGCATCATCAGAATGTAAAAGAATATCGAAAAAACAATCTTTCAGATCAATTACAATCAAATTCCGTTCCCGCGGAATCATTGTTGATGACGGGAGACCTGTTAATACAACTTTTTGACACCCCTTTTTAAGTTTACATTGTTTCAATGGTCTGTCCTTTGAGATCGTCTGTGTCCAGTAGATTTGCGGGCAGCCTGTGAACCCGAAAGCGCGCTGCCGTGCAGCATCTGAAGGAAAAAAGTTAGTGTTCAGGGGTAACAAAATCAGTTGTGCTATTTTACTGTGAACTGGTACCGTGCAGGGTGGCGCAGGCGTCCACGCCATTATCTTTATTTCTAGCGCGTCGCTGTCATTTACACCAGGCAAAACAAAAAGACTACTAAAGGTAACTGACGACCGTCCTATAATAAGACCCATGGTCCCGGACGGAAGTGGTCCCTGGAACAAAGCGTCGATTAAGTGTACGGAGGAGTCAGTTAAAATTACTGTGTATTGGGTTGGCAGATCCAGTCCGGCACTCCCTGCTGTTGCCCTTGTAATAACGGATTTATCTGCTGTTGCGCGTTGAGAGCTGGATATTGCTGCATCGGGGGTGTTTGATAAAGTTGTGGATTTTGTATCTGGTTTGATGGGGCTTGGTAGGACAGAGGGATTTGTGTCTGAGCACGGCTCCGCCCCGCGCTGTGCCGCCAGTTTCCCTGCGGCTGCAGCGGTTGCCCCTGGCAACACAGGGGAGCACTTTGAGTTCTCTGCCCTGGCGCTTGTAGCGCGGCAAAAGCAGCCGCTAAGGTTTCACTTTTAAAATCGGCGGTCCCGAAACGATTACAGGCTTCCATCGTTTCTACCAGGGTAGGGTCGGATTTTGGCAGGGACTTAAGGAGTTTTTTGCAATCGGCGTTAGCATTTTCCACAGCCAATTTAAGAAGCAGAATATTTCTGGCTTCGATATTATAGATCTGCTTTTCTAGTGCCTGTTGCAGTTTAGATACGAACTCCATATAGGGTTCTTTCGGCCCCTGCATAATCCTTGTGAAAGCTTTCTGCGGCTTGTTAGCATCTGGGATCCTTAAGAAAGCTCTCTTAGCCTCCTGGGTGGTATCTAGCAGAGAATTTCTTGGAATTTCTCGCGCCTGGGTGGCAGGATCAGTGAACTGCCCCGTTCCCATTAGGTGATCTACTGTTAAAGCCTGTTGCGCCTGGTTATTACCCGCAGCATATCGCTGGATAAGCTTTTCCACCCCGTGCCTCCAGTTAGACTCCCAGAGCACATATTGTGAGGGGTTTAGCAGCAAGCGGGCTAATGTTTTTAAATCGTACGGCGTAAAGACATGACCTTCACAGACCGATTCCAGCAACCCCGCAAAATAGTGAGAACCCAGTCCGTTGTCCGCAGCTACTCTGCGCAGTTCTTTTGTAATGGAAAAATTGAGAGCCGTCCACTGGGGATCCCCCCTCGCTGGGTATATCACAGGAGCTACGAAGGGATTGTTCATCCCGTATCGTCGCTGTGCAGGACGTGGGGGCATATTTATAGCAATAGCCATTTCAATTTCTCCCGCGTCTAGATCCTGTTTTTTAATAGCAGCCCACACTGCACACGGGTCGCATTCATCAGGAAACAAGTCCGGCTCCGGACCCGGATCGAAAGGATCGGGCTCAAACGGCTCCGCGCCTGGCGGCTCCGGCCGAGCGGCAGCAGCTCCGGTGCTGGCAGGGGGAGTGTCTGGCTGCTCTTTGCCCTCTGGTAGCGGCGGGGCGCTGGGAGCGACAGAAGGTGTTCCTTCTGGTCCAGATTCCTGCGCTTTCACCCCTTCAAATACTGTCCGCCAGGAAGAAAGGAGCTTAAGTGCTTCCTGGTCCCCTTTCGTGCTCAGGTCCCATAAACGAACTACCGCTCTATCCCATAGTTCAGATTCAAAGATGGTAACAGCAGTAACATCTGGGAATTTATCACGGACCCATTTTAAAATGAGCTTAAGCTCATGGCCCGATATTTCTTTCTGCTGCTTACGTAATAGTTCTTTCATAACTTTATAAACGTCCTTTTCCTCATGGGAACTCTGATTACCCATGATAACGTTTCTCCAAGCTCACCTGCCAAAACTCGAGGAGGTGCAATCGGGTGGCCACCCTTCCCAGACTTCTTTCAGTCTGAACTTGAAGTTCTTGGAGACTTCTGCGACCGGCTGCTTCTCCTGCAGAATCCTTCCCGAAATCACGTCGGGGTCACCATTTGTCGCAGACAAAGGACGGGGAGACAGTTTGATGCAAACTAATTCCGTTTATTAGCCCTTTTACATGCAATTATATACCTTTTTCTTATCCTCACACAACGTATGGAATTACCTAATTGGTTAGTTTAAGCTAGCATGTCACTACTTGATTGGCCACATGGGTATGGCTACATGGCTATTTGCCCTAATAAGGAGATGCTATAGATACGTCAAGCCAGGTAGATTTATTGTCACAACTTCTGTCTCTGGCTTCAATCACTTCTTCAGGTTATCTTATGCTGACCTTTACAGAACAGGGGGCTTTGTTACCAGGATGTCTGTGCTTATCTTTTTGGAGACAGAGGAGATGGTACGAGGCTGTGTTTACACAGAGCTCTGCCATGGCCTGTATGATAACCAGTTTGCTTTGACTGATTGCTCTGTGCACGCTGACTTCACATCCTCTGCACCCACACACCCCCATCTCCACTGAGACAACAGATTGTCAGACCTCACTAGCACTTTTCCCCACCAGCTCTGGCTTGCTGCTCCCAGGCTCCTCTCTAGTAATCCTGATTTCATCCCCCCTCCAATCTAGTTTCAAGCCCTTTCAAGGAGCCCTGTGAGCTCTTGTCCCAGGATCCTTCTGCCCCTATGAATGAGGCTTTCCCCAGCTGCTGCCATCAGGCCTGGCCTCCTGTAAATCAACCCATGATCAAAGAAACCAAAGTCCTGCTGGAAAAATTCAGGTGTTTCTGCATGGTTTCAAACCAGGGAACTTTCCTCTGTGACAAAAATGTGGTAACCTCTACACTACAGAAACTCTTCTCAAAAAAAAAAAAAAAAAAAAAAAGAAAAGAAAAAAACCCACAAAACAAAAATATTAGAGTTTTCTGCATTTGGGGAAATTGCAGAGATCAGCACACCTGGAGGGCAGGGGATGAGCCTCACCCTGGGAAGGCCACCTCCTGATCATGGTGTCTCCCCTGCCAGGTAAACTGATCTTTGAATTCTTTGCCCAAGTCTCTAGTGACAGGACCAGTCATAGAGCAGGAATCCAACTCCCTCAGGTGGGTGACAGGGACTGGGCACAGAATGACCTCTCCACAATCCAGGAGGAGATGAATGATCTGGGAAATTAGAGGCTTGTCACTTTGCCTCCAGTCCCTGGGAAGCTGATGGAGCAGATCATCCTGAGTACCATTATGATGTACAGTCAGGACAAGTGATCAGGGCCAGTCAGCATGGGCTTATGAAGGGCAGGTCCACAGAGGAATATCCAAAGAACAAGCAGGTGGGTCAGGCTGCTAAGGTCAGGGTGGCTCAGCTGGGTCTGGACTGGCAAGATAAAGGTGAATTATTTTATAGCTTGGTGGGCCCATCAAATCCATCAGGAACAGATGATACACACAGATGGGATCATGAGGGAGGGGTGGGCTGAGCATGGATGTTATTGCACAGCTGATCCATGAATGTGAAATATCTGCTGAAATCAAGCAAGCCAAGATCATCTCAAGTAAGCAGTCATAAAGAGTTGTTCAACCCTGAACAAGGTGTCAGCCACACCCAGGGCCATGCTGGTTCCTGCTTATGGGTTGGTACATGCTTTGGCATCTCAAAGATAGAATTTTTTTAAAAATTCAACTCCACTAATAAGCAATAGGAACAATAATTAGATCAGGAATTATGTCCTCTCCATAAAGGAGAAAAAGGGAAAAGTGTAGTTATAAATAATATCCAGGTGATAACACACGAAGTACAGAGATTTCTCCTGCACCAGTTTCTCTTAATAGAAATGGTGAGAACTGTGATTATTAACAGTCTGCAGGAGGTGGCAAATTAAGAAGGAAGGAGATGTTCATTCTGACTGCAGGTCCCAGGTCAATGTCACCATCAGTGCCACACAGCACAGTCCAATGATGCCCTTGAGCAGGTTCAAGGAGATGATAATCCAGCAAACTATCTTGCTTTACTTTTCTCTGCTTGCAAAGAGGGAAACTCCTGCAGTGCCTGAGTGCAGCAGTTCTCTAAGGGAGATGGGTTGGGAGCTGGTGCAAAGGAGCTGTAACATCCAGCTGCAGCCTGCAGGGGAGAAGTCTGAGGGGAGGAAAAGACACACAGGTCCTAGGAGGGACAGGGACAATTTGTCCCCAGCACCTTGTCCCCCCCACTTGTCACCTCTGGCTGGCAGCTGGCACTCGTTCAGCACCTCCCCGTGGCACTGTGCTGCCACTGCCTTCCCCCCGTGTGAGCCCAGAGCAGTGCCTGGTGGGACAGCCTGAGCTTTTCTTGGCCTCAGCTGGAGACTCTTTTACTTTGGATTCCCTGGCCCCCACCTCCCCCTTTCCCCTCTTCACTTGCAGAGCCCCCGGGCAAACCCAGCGCGGCGGGGCCAGGGCCGGTGGGAGGCACGGAGGGCACGGCCGGCACCCGTGAGCCAGTGGCAGTGGGTGTCCCCCCTTTTGGGATGGAGTTTTCTTCCCAAGCCAGGAAGCAGCTGCTGGATGGGGGGTAGAAGTGCTGAAACCTCCCGGGAGCTGCAGGGGGGGAGGAAGGAAGGTGGGGAGGGGCCTCAAGGGGAGGAAATTCACCCCATTGGTGAGGGTGGAAGTTGGCAGGGGAGGGGACACCAGGCTTGTGTCCTGGGAGCCTTGGGGACATCAGGCTTGTGGCATGGGCAGGGGGAGGGGACACATCCCAGCTGGGTGCTGCTGACCCAACCTCAACACAAAGCCCGCGGGCCCTGGAGATAAGAGGCTGTTAATTCACTGCTTTCAGGTGTAAACTCAGGGGGACAATGACCAACCCAGGGCAGGGGGACTGCCCTCAGGGTTCTTTCTTATCCTTCACTTCCAGTTCAGGCTCTGCTTGCTTCTAATCCTGGGCAGAATTCACTCTCAAATAATTTTTTTCTATTCAGAGCACCTCAAGTTTTGGGAGGCTGCAGACTCCAACTCTGTGGGAGCAAGGGAGATCAGAAATGTTGTGTTGGGTTCTCTCCTGCTCCAGAATGAAGGATCCATGTGACCATGGGCTAAAATCCAGAGCAGATGCTCTGACCTGGCCAAGCCCAGTGTTCCACACTATGATCACCAACAGTCTCCCTGTAGAGCAGGAAGTTGGACTAAATGACTTTCAAGGTCCCTTCCAACCCAAATAATTCTATGGTTGAAGTTTGGGGGGATGGTTTGGCTTCTTCCATGGCTTCCTTCCCCTCCTACCAGTGGGTCCCATCCTACCAGACACTGTTCCCACAGCTGGGACCTTCTCCTCCACTTGCTGTGACCATTGCCTTCCCACTGGAGACATCGTAATAATCATTAATTTTAACTCATTATTATTATTATTATTGTTATTATTATGCTATTAAATCACTTTTCATTGCAACCCATTCATTCTCTTTTTTCCTCTCCAAGGGGTTTTCCAGTGATTAAAATCTTTCTAAACTCCAAGGCTTGTCCAAAGAGGTGTGAGCTTTGGGAATGATCACCTGGCACTCCCTTCATCACTTCCATGTGTTACACATTTTATCACAGAATCATCAAATGAGGAGGGATGAGGAGGGCCTTATGACAGGGGCGTGGAGTGACCAGACAAGGGGGGAATGGTTTCAGATTTGAAGAGGGGTGATTGACTTGAGATGTGAGCAAGAAATTCATTACTGTGAGGGAAATGAGAAACTGGCCCAGGTTTCCCAGAGAATCTCTGTCTGCCCCATCCCTGGAAGTGTTCAAGGCCAGGCTGGAATGGGCTTAGAGCATCCTGGTGATTCATGGTTCTACAAACACAAAAAGTGAAGGTTATGGGCTGTGTAAAATACCCCCATGAGTCTCAAAGGGGGCCATTTGTTTTTGAAAGAAAAGGGTTAACAGCCACAAAGGTTATTCCAGGCTGAAAAACCTGAAGGGCTGGTGTAAAGGGGGTGGGGAGGAGGGAATGGGAGGACACACTTCCTGACCTGATCACAAAACAAAGACCTCAGGAGCCTGGAGATAAGAAGCTGTTGAATCAGTGCTTTCAGGTGTAAATCAGGAGGACAATGACCAAGGCAGCCTTCACTGCCCTGAAGGTTTTTCTGTGTCTTTGGTCTGCAGAGCAAACCCTAATGTCTTCTCCAAAGGGCTTCAGGCTTTGGGGAAATGTCTCCTGGCACCTTTTCTGGGCAGAACTTAATAAACCAAATATCTCTGCTCTGGGTGGGAATTGGTTTTTAAAACAGGAGACAACTGACAGAAGCCTGAGTGCAGGCTGCTGGAGGCATCCTGTCTCCTGAGCCATGGTGTCCCAGAGGTTTCAGGAGAGCTCCTGAAGCATCCCTCCTGACAGGCAAGGAGCAGGAACACTCCTCTGAAGAGCTGTGCCAGCTCCTGGAGTCTACAGCCAGGCAGAAGCACCCATGCCCCACGCTCCCTGGCAGCAGGACTCAGCGGCCACCAGAAACTCTGCCTGAACAGAACAAGGGGCACTTGGGGAGAAAAGCCTCAGAATCAGCTCCTCAAACCCCCAGAGCTTTTTCCAGCTCTGCTACTCGAGCATTTCAAGCCCACACAATCCAAACACAGCTCTCAGGGCAGCCACGGTGCCTCTGCCAGCAACATCTTCAAGCAAGGGAAAGGAAGTGAGAGGTCTGAGAGCTGCAGGGCAGAGGAGAGGGGCAGCTGAGAGCAGTCCCCGAGGGGAGAGCAGTGCTGGAGCAGAGACACCTTCCCCTCTGGGGAAAGGAGAGAGGAGAAGGGAGAGAGACTGAGGGGCTGGAAACTCAGCTGCACAGCTGGCATGGAACAGCACTGCTGGAAAGGAAAAGAATGAAATCTAGACACAGAGAGACAAAAGCCATCTCACCTTCCTGCCCCTTGCCCCAGACATGCTCACATTGCTCAAATCTGACTTTTTTTTGAAATTTTATATATTTCAGTTAAAAACTGACATCACCCTGGTGCAGGTTTCTCCAGGGCTGCAGATCCACACCTGCCCCTCCGTGCTCCTCCATGGGCTGCAGGGGAACTTCTGTTCTGGCCCTTCCTTCAGTCACTGACCTTGGGGTCTTGTGGAGGGCTGGCAGCAGGCTTCCACCTCCTTCTCCAGGGACATCTTGGCCATTTGCTGCCACAGACATTCCATGGGCACCCAGGGCAGCTGCTGACTCCTGAGGGAGCTGCTCTCCCAGCTATGGGCACCCCAGCTCTCCACAGCCCTTCTATACCCCCAGGGTCACCGCAGAGACCCCCATGACAATGGTGTCCAGGCACCAGACCCTGCATCACAAAGCCCTGGGGGTGGCTGTGGAGACTCCCAGGCCTGGAACTGGCTGGCACTGTGGCACAGAACCAGGGAATCATGGAATGGCTTGGCTTGGAAGGCTTAAAGATCATCTAGTTCCAACCCAACCCATTCCATCATTCCATGATCCCACTCAACTGAAGCCAACCCTGTCCCTGTCCCCATGGAGCTCACTTCTTAATTCCCCCATGCCAGTTTTGAAGACCAGATCACATCTACAGTTCTTAAGCAGCTCTTACCAAGAATGAACCACAGAGCAACACTAATCCCAGCTAAAAATCCACAGATCACATACCCTGAATACCAAAGGTACAGAATGATCACTTTAATTTCCAACCCTGTTAAATTTCCAGAAAAACAATTTGATTCCCACTTTGGAGCCATCTGGGTACTCTCCCACTGAAGTCGAAATGCCAAGTATTCAGGCAAATCAGTTGAAATGTGAACTCCACTCTAGCTAGTCAGCTTAAGCCCCACGTTGGGTGCCAATAAATCTGTCAGGGGATCCCAGAGCTTGTCCAGGGACTCCAGCATCAGAGAGAAGAGCTGGGGTGTGCCTCACCCCTTCCACCCTTCTCCCCCTCCCTCCCTCTTGTTATAAATGACCAATGACACAGACTCAATGCTCTCTTTAGTAGCTCAATTTAATTAATAAAATTGCAGGAAGCAAGGCAGTGCTGGGTGCAGGGGACGAGCAGAATCCCAGTCCCTCACGCACACCTATCAAAACTCTGGCCTTGCCTTTTATTGAAAACAACTCTATGCATATTCAAAAGAAAGGTGGGTTTATGTAAATCATCTTCTGGAAAAGTCCAACCCGTATCACACATGCGGCTGTCATTCTTGGGCATCTTCAAGGGTCCTTTTCCCCATCTGGTGGTCATAAGATAAAGTCCTTAGTTCTGCATTTTCCAGCAAACCCCCCCTGTCCAGCACGTACACGCTTCTGGTGAAATGCTGACTCAAAAAGCTTAGGAAAAAGTTTTGCAAGGAATCCATTAGAAATGTGACATTGCAGTTAGTGCATCCTGAGAAAACAGTGCAGTATTGTTCAGTCAATATGAGGAAGCTTTTGATTAACTGCTTGCTTCACACTACTTCAGGGGAAAAATTACAGGTCTCAGCTGCTCTGTTTAACCCCACATTAATCTTACCCAGTTAACTCTTTTTCCCCAATTTTCCTTGGTTAGGAATACAAATGCCAGCCTTGAGCCGTGGCTGCTGACAGCCCAGGGAGCTGGGCAGAGGGCTCAGAGCACAGGTACCCGTGGACACTCCTGCCAGGACACATGTGCCTGGCTCTCCTGGCCACTCCTTCTGTCCCCATCCCATGCTCAGGAGGGGCTGGGAGCTGTGCTGGGACCCCCCCCCTCCCCGGCTGACACTCTTTGTCCATCTGTCCCCTCTCTGGCTGGCAGCAAGAGGCCCAGAAGCTGCAGTTTCTCTCCTCCATCTGCAGCACCAGCAGCCCACACACCACTGTGTGGGTCTGGCTCTACTACTCCCAGGAGGAGTTGTTGGAGCTCATCAAGGTGAGGGGATGGACAGCAAGGCTGAGGGGGGTCAGAGGCAGCAGCACAGCCCTCAGGGCAGGAGAGGCCTTGGCTGGGCGGGGGGATGCCCAAGAACACTGCTCCAGATCTCTGTCCTTGGAGATGCTCCAAAGACACCTGGGTGGCCCCACTGGAGCCAGGACTTGGACCCGACACCACTTGTGGGTCCCTGGGCCAGCCTGCGGCTCTGGGACGGGCACAGCCCTTCCCACCACAGAGCCTGGGACCTCTGGGTGCTGACTGGGGAGGGGGTGCCAGGGTGAGGGCACCCGGGCTCTGCCAGCCCCTGGGGCTGCTGCTGGGCAAAGGAGACTGCCCCATCCTGACCTGTCCCACCCCGCTCTGCTCCCCAGGAGCTGCTGGAGGAGAAGCCCATGGGGCTGGACACCACAGTGAAGCCATCAGCTCCATGGGGTACCTGCCCCAGCCCCCAGTTTGGCCCCCCTGGTGCCCAGTGGCCCCCACCTCCCCCTTTCCCCTCTTCACTTGCAGAGCCCCCGGGCAAACCCAGCGCGGCGGGGCCAGGGCCGGTGGGAGGCACGGAGGGCACGGCCGGCACCCGTGAGCCAGTGGCAGTGGGTGTCCCCCCTTTTGGGATGGAGTTTTCTTCCCAAGCCAGGAAGCAGCTGCTGGATGGGGGGTAGAAGTGCTGGCACTGACAAGGGGGTGGAGGGAAATGATCCCAGAGCCTTCCCAGGGAGCCAATGAGAGCAATGTTGTGTTTGGGGAGGTGAGGAGCAATGTTCTGCATGGAGTGCTGGACCTCAAAGGCTTTTCCTCAGTGTCCAGGCCTCTTGGAGACACATTGTGCAGCAATACCAATTGAAAATATATTTCTGAAGTCAAAACCAGTAAAAAAGAACTTTTCAATAATTTCTTTTTGATTCTCTTTGTAATCTTCCTCCACACTGGAACCTCCCCAATGAGCTGTGCAAGTCTTGAACACTAAAAACACCACAGGGTGACTCCTGGCTGCTCAGAACTGGAATGGGCCCCATGGTGCCAGTGAGACTGAGTCCATGATCCTCAGATACTGAAAAGAGAATGAAAAAAAAAAACCCACTTAAGAAGTTAAAGCCAAAATAAAAACCCAAATTATCTTGAAGTATTGATTGGCTCCATTGGGTCTTGTTATTGGCAAAGCCTCCCCAGAGACTTGTTAGAGAAATTCACTGGAGGCCATGATTGCAGGGAGGAAATAATTCTGTAAAGGTGGCTCTGAAGCCACAGATATTTATTTATTTGTTTGTTTATATACTTATTTATATATTTATATTATGAATCAGTCAGGCCACACTCTGAACCCCAGGCAATGGGAAATCAGAGCCCATCCCTCACTTGTGGGTCAGGATTATTCTGGAGGTCCGTGGGGCATGATGATGAGCAATAAAAACTGTAGGAAAAATGCACAACACCTCCTGGATACCCCAAGAAGGGGCAAGGAGCAAACCAAGTGCAGAGCCTCAACATCAACTTCTGCCTGGTGCTGGTGACACAGTGACCATTTCTAAAGTCACCTTTCCAGACACAGCCTGTCCAGACAAAGGCCATTCCCATTCCTCTCCAATTGTCCCCTTCTCCTACTCTTTGTTCATTCAGATGCCTCTCCCCTGGGTGCTGCTTTGAGCAGCAGGTTGTTCAAAGCTCGCCTGTCTTTCAGCAGCCTGATTGTCTCTTTAGCCACCTCTGGCATGATGAGCACAGCTCTCTTTTCCCATCTCTCTCTCTAAACCATTGCTCATCAGATTCTTCTTCACTTTCTCTGACTTTTCTTGGCTTGCCCAAAGGCAAACTCCTGCTGTGCCCGTGTGCAGTCAGTTCTCTAAGGAGAGCAGGTGGGAGGTGGTGCAGTGGAGCTGTAACCTCCAGCTGCAGAGAGGAGAGGAGAAGTCTGATGCAAGGAGCAGGGATGGAAGTCCCAGGTGGGACATGACACAAATGGGGGGGCTGGGGAGGGGAGAAGTAAAGTTGTCCACACAGTGTCAGACCTCACAGAACTTCTGTCACCTCTTCTCTAAGCCAAAAATAATGAGAAGATCTGTTGAAATATTAAAGGAGGACAAAACAAAAACAACAAAAACCAAACAAACAAACAAAAAAAAAAACCCAAAAAACCAGAAACAGTTTTCATTAAGCACAGTATGAAATTTTCCTCCTTAACTACAGTGGGAAAACCTCTCCAATTAGCTGTACAGGTCTTGAAGATGTGAAGAATATCCCATGGAGAGCCATGGCCCTTTAGTGCTCTCTGTATTTCAGTGAGCTCCAGGTGTGTTTGGTGCTGAGTCCATGATCCTCAGGTGCTGAGAGATGAATGAACAAACTGCTCCAGAAGTCAGAATGGAACCTGAAAGTCCCTTGAAGCATTGATTGGCCCCACTGAGGCCATTGCTGCCAGAGCCTCCCCATGGCCTTGTTAGAGCAGATCACTGGAGGCCATGATTGCAGGGAGGCAAAGGCTCTGTAAAGGTGGCTCTGAAGCCAAAGATAAAAATATTTATTTTTTTAATAAGCATGAGGCCAAACTCTGAACCTCAGGCAATGGGAAGGCAGAGCCCATCCCTCACTTGTGGGTCAGGACTCTTCCTGGGGGACTCTGGGATGTGACGATCAATAATGTCAGAAAATGTACACCACCTCCTGGCTACCCCAAGATGGGATGAGGAGCAAACCAAGCTCAAAGCCTCAAGAAAAATATTTTGCTGGTGGTGTAGGTGACACAGTGAGCATTTCTAAAGTCACCTTTCCAGACACAGACTGTCCAGACAAAGGGACAGGCTGGAGAGCTGGGCCCATGCAAACTCCATGAGGTTGAAGAAGGACAAGCACAAGGTCCTGCCCCTGGGTTGGGGCAATCCCCAGCACAACTCCAGGTTGGGCAGAGCATGCATTGAGAGCAGCCCTGAGGAGGAGGAGGACTTGGGGGTGCTGGTTGATGAGAAGCTCAGCACCAGCTGGCAAGGTGTGCTGGCAGCCCAGGAAGCCAAGCATGTCCTGAGCTACACAAAAAGCAGCGTGGCCAGCAGGGCAGGGGAGGAGATTCTGCTCCTCTGCTCCACTCTGCTGAGACCCCACTGCAGTGCTGGGTCCAGTTCTGGAGCCCCAAGCACAAAAGGGACCTGGAGCTGTTAGAACAAGTCCAGAGGAGGCCCCAAAGATGATCAGAGGGCTGAGCATCAGGAGGTCTCTAGGCCAACCTCCTGGTCTCATCAGGGTTCGTTTGGGGTAAGAGAAGGTTGCTCAGGATTTATTAATTTTGTGCTCAAAAAGCTGTAGGGATGGAGATGAGAAAAGCTCTCTGGGAGACCAGCTGCAGTGCTTGAATGTCTTGATGTGGACCATGTTACCCCATTCCCTGTCACTCTTTGTGCTCCACCTGTGAGCCAGTTGCTCACCCATCACACAGCACGGTTGTCCAGCTCTAGGATGGACATTTGATCCAGGAGGATGCTGTGAGAGACAGTACCAAAAGCCTTCCTGAAGCCCAGAAATATTACACCCTCTGGCTTCCCTTGATCAGCTAGCTGGGTTACCCTGTCATAAAAGATTTGACCCACTAGGATCCCCAAGTTGTTCTCTGCAGGGCTGCTCTCAATCCATTCATCTCCCAGGCTTTACTGACAGTGGGGATTTCCTCCTCCCAGGTGCAGGACCTTGCACTTGGCCTTGTTGAACTTCATGAGCTTTGCACAGACCAACTACTCCAACCTGTCCAGGTCCCTCTGGTTGTCATCCCTACCCTCAAGTGAATCAACTGTGACACTGAGCTTGGTGTCATCTGCAAACTTGCTGAGGAATCACTTGATCCCACCCTCCCTGTCACTGATGAAGATGTTAATCAGTACTGGGGACATCCAGTACTATTTAGAAGGTACCTTTAAGCCCAGAAGGGACATCCTTCATTATTGGTTTCCCTTGAACACTGAGCCATTGACCATAACTGTCTGCATGAAGTCATCCAGACATTTCACTGTCCATCCATCAATCACATCCCCCTCTAATTCAGCAATGAGAATGTTGTAGCGGATCACCATTATTTTAATATGGAAGATGTGATTTAATAGGATCTAATGTCAAGAATTTGTCTGCTAATATGTGGAAGGGATGTGTAGGGGTTAAAATTGGAGTGGCTGAGATGGAGATCTGAGGCAATGATTTGTAGAGGGACAGTGGAAATGGAGCCAGGATCAGGTTGGAGTGATTTGTTCAGGAATCAGGGAACACAATGAGGAGATCCCTCCCATTGAGTCACAAGGATCAGTGTGAACCCCCTTGCTTTCTAAATTCCTTCTCAGAGGACTCCAAGTGTGACTGGGCCCAAACCTAACACCAGGGTATGTCTCAGAAAGAAGGCAACAGGTAAAGGAATCACTGCTGGGCCCTTTATTTTTAAAAAATAGGACATAAATCTTATTCTAAAACCTTTCAAGAACGTTGTGGTTAACATCAGAAATGAAGGTACAGAGCTGGAAATTTAGCAATGAGATTTCTTTGTGCACAGTATTATAAAGAGAACAAAATCATCAATTACCATCAAAAACTTCCAGATGGAAGGCTGGGACAATAACGAGACACATTATGAATGATATGAGATACATTATCAGTGATATGCATAAGAAACTGTGAATTTTATTACTTATGAAACAATCCTGTCATCAGTTTCCACACAGCACCCTTGAGCTCCTGGTTCCTCATGCTGTAGATGAGGGGGTTCACTGCTGGAGGAACCACTGAGTACAGAAATGACAGCACCAGGTCCAGGGATGGGGAGGAGATGGAGGGGGGCTTCAGGTAGGCAAAGAAGCCAGTGCTGACAAAGAGGGAGACCACAGCCAGGTGAGGGAGGCACGTGGAAAAGGCTTTGTGCCTTCCCTGCTCAGAGGGGATCCTCAGCACAGCCCTGAAGATCTCCACATAGGACACCACTATGAATACAAAACACAAAAATGAAAAACAGGCACTGACCACAAGAAGCCCAAGTTCACTGAGGTAGGAGTGTGAGCAGGAGAGCTTGAGGATCGGAGGAGTTTCACAGAAGAACTGGTCCAGGGCATTGCCCTGGCAGAGGGGCAGGGAAAATGTATTGGCTGTGTGCAGCAGAGCAGTGAGAAACCCAGTGCCCCAGGCAGCTGCTGCCATGTGGACACAAGCTCTGCTGCCCAGGAGGGTCCCGTAGTGCAGGGGTTTGCAGATGGCCACGTAGCGGTCGTAGCACATGATGGTCAGGAGATAAAACTCTGCTGACATGAAAAAAAGAAAGAAAAATGTCTGTGCAGCACATCCCATGTAGGAGATGTCTGTGTTGTTCCAGAGGGAATTGGCCATGGCTTTGGGCAGAGTGGTGGAGATGGATCCCAGGTCGAGGAGGGAGAGGTTGAGGAGGAAGAAGTACATGGGGGTGTGGAGGTGGTGGTCACAGGCGATGGTGGTGATGATGAGGCCGTTGCCCAGGAGGGCAGCCAGGGAGATGCCCAGGAAGAGCCAGAAGTGCAAGAGCTGCAGCTCCCGCCTGTCTGCAAATGCCAGGAGGAGGAACTGCCTGATGGAGCTGCTGTTGGACATCTGATGCTTTTAAATAACATAGCTGTTTGAGGAGGAAACACAATAATTTAGGAGACAACTCGCTAAAAAAAAAAAAAAAAAAGACCCATTACCCATTCCATATCTCCACCCTACACACACACACTTTTCTAGGAGTTCTTCCCTGAAGCCCATGGCTGCAGCCCTGGCTGTTGATGTTTGTGTCAGGAGGAGGAGGGACTCTGTTCACTGCCTGCCAAGAAGTCAGCCCAGCTGTGCAACAGGGGCTTCATGGGAGTGGTGGGGACAGGGATCAGTCCTAGAGTGGACATTTTTCATATGAAATCATTGGTGATGCCAAAAGCCTTGCAGCAGAAACTCTGTGTGCTGGCTGCTACAGAGTCAGATCTGCTCTGCAGCTGTGAGCCAAAGGGATCTGGAGGTCAGGGGCAAGCCCCAGTGGTTTACTTGCTCATATAATAGTGCTTAAAAAAAGGTTTGATCAGCATCTGTGTTCTCAGTGCTGACGATCTCGAGTGGCAGAAGGCAGTTTCAGAAAATGTTTGGAGTTTTTCTTTCAGCTCCCCCCATCTCTCCTGGGAATTGTTCTTGGATGTCTGAAACCCTCAGCATTTCTGCTGCACTCGGGGAGAACAGAGCAAGGCAAGAGGATTGCCTGTGGGGATGCTGCACTGTGATGGAATAAAAGACAGAGAAGTCAGGGAAAATATTTCTAATAAAAAAATTCACTTCCTTTCAGAGACCCAAAATATTCCTCTGCATTTTCACAAAACCTTCAGCATTTCTGCTGCTTGGAAACAGTAACCCTGAGGGTGCTGAGAGGCAAAGGGACTGTCCCTTAGTGCAGAGTGAGGACAGCAGCTCTGTCCATCAGTCCTGCTCTCACCTGCACAAAGAGGCACAGACCCTAAAGATGGGGTATCCTGATGGGAGGCTGGGCTGACCCCCAGCCCCACACCCTGCACTCCCCACAGCCCCAAATCTCAGGGGCTTTGGATGCTTTTCCTCCATGCACACAGCAGCAGGACAGGACCTGCAGCATCAGTGTCTGAGCTGCACCCCAATCCTCATCCCGTTTCCAGCCCAGCAAAAAGAAGGGGAAGAACAAGGGCAGCAGCAGCAGCAGGGGCAAGAGGGGAACCTGCCCAAGTTGTGCTGCCAAGAGAGTGGGGAGAGGGAGACAGAGGCAGAGACTCCAGCATTTCTCCTCTCTGCTGGGGGGGCTGCTGGAAGGATGCTGAGAATTCAGTGGCCATGATCTGAAGGGCTGGGGGACTGTGCTGTGTGACAGAGAGCAGGGTTTAGCTCTCGGGAGAGCAGCAGCTCTGCAGGGGATGGCTGGGAGGTGGAGGAATCCCCCCTGCCATCATCTGCCAGGCAGCAGCTCCCTCTCAATGCCTGCCCATCTCTGCTGCCTGCAGCTCTTTCTCTGTGCCCAGCTCTCCTCCCTGTCAGTGCTCACAGCCCCCATGCCACCCCCTGAGTGCTCAGCTCTGCCCTGCAGACCCCTCCTGGCAGCAGCAGGACCTGTCCAGGGGCATCTCTGGCTCTGCAGGGGCTCAGGAGCAGCTCAGGCAAGGGCTGAGCTGAGAGAACTGGGCTCTCTGTGCCTTCTGCAGAGTGCAGAAAGAGCTTTCCATGTCCTGGAGAGACAAGGGGAAGCAGAGCCTGAGGAGAGCCCAGCCTGGAGCAGGAAAGCCCTGCCCTGAAGGGCCTCCTGAAAAATGGTCCCCTCGGCAATCTTCTGGGCATCAGCTGGAGCTGTGAGCAGCCCTGAGCAATTCCTCCCTCTCTCCAGAGCCCCAGGAGCCTGCCCTGTGCTCCCTGTCTCCTGCCAGCCACAGCTTCTGCCAGCAGCAGGGAGCTCCCCGGGCAGGCTGAGAGCTGCCCCTGGCAGGCAGGCAGCAGAGTCCCTGCCCCAGCACACAGCCCCTGGGCTGCAGGACCCTGCTCTGAAGGACAGCCCTGGCCATCCCTGCCCCCACACACCCCCTGACTCCTCTGCACAATTCCCCTTCCACCTCCAGCCCCTTCCCCCCTTCCAGCTCCCATCAGCTCTGGCTCTGCAGCTTGAGGAGATGCTGCCTCCAGGAACTGCACCAGCACTGCCCTGCACCAGACACTCACCATGGCAGAAGCTGCCAAGCAAGGCAGGCAGGCAGGCAGGCAGGCAGGTTCTCCTCCTGGCACTCATCTGGCACTCATCCCCTCCATCTTCAGCCCCTTGAAGCTCTCTCTGCCTTGCTCATCTCCCCGAGCTCCCCTGGCAGTGCCCTCAGCCCTGCTGCGCTCTGCAGAGGAGCTGCTCCTGCCCAGAGCTGTCTCTCTGCAGCACTGCCCACTTGCCAGCAGCTCCCTCCATCCCAGGAGCCCAGCTGACAACTGGCATCAGCCCTCTGGGGGGTTGATGCTGAGCCCATGCCAATTGCTCCAGAGGCAAGGAGAGGAAGCTGCAGAAGCTTCTTTCTCCAGCAGAACTTCCAAGGAAGTTTCTTGCCTGGGTTTGCAAGACGTCCCCCTGAGCTGAGGGGGGGGAGAGCCCTGAGAAAGCGTCCCCAGGGTGTGGGGGGAGCAGGAAGCAGGAGGCAGTGATGGCAGGTGGGGCAAAGGAAGGTGCAGGTGGCTCTGGTGCTGAGGAAGCCTGGCTGTGTGTCAGGACTGCAAAGGGCCCAGCCCTGAGCCCATTCCCCAAAGGTGCCAGCCCTGAGCCCCAGCCCCTGGGAAGGGAAGGGAAGGGAAGGGAAGGGAAGGGAAGGGAAGGGAAGGGAAGGGAAGGGAAGGGAGATGCTGTCCCTCCCTCAGGGCTCAGGGCTCTCCTGGCAGCACTGGGATGTGGAGATGGGCAATGCCAAGGGCAGGACTATGGCACGGCACCTCCCAGCCTCCTGCCCATGGACAAGGAGGCCCTGAGCCCCAGTGCTGGAAGCTCCACTTGTCTCCCTCCCCATGGCCATCAGGGACAGAGACAAGAGCCATCAGCAAAGGCATGGAGAGCTTGGCTCTGCCAAGTGTGCCTCCAGCTTTTCCACCCCTTTGCCCTCTCTCCTCTCCACCACACTCTGTCCTACGCTCTCCCATCCCCTCTGCCTCTTGCCCTGCAGGCTCTGCTCCTTCACCCGCCTGCCCCACCTTGCTGTCCCCTTCCTCTCCTGACATCTCTGTGTCCTCCCTGCCTCTGCCTTGGCACACAGAGCCTTGGCCTGAGCCAGGCTCCTTCTGGGGGATGTGCTCTTCCACACCATGGCCCTTGCACTGACATTTCTTGCTTCTGCTCTCCCCTCCAGGCATCCCCAGCTCCACTTGGGGCCATTCTTTCTTGCCCAAGCTCTTTCCCACTCTGAAGAAAAGCTCCACCATGCCCAAACCCACCCTTCAGGAACTCTCAGGATACTCTTGTATAGCTCCAGTCTCCCCAGCACTGAGCCTTGGCCTATCAACCTCTGCAGACTGGCCATGGGCTTTGGGCTTCCAAACCCCAACTTGGAAGAGCTCTGGGCACTCTCAGGTTCAGAGCAGGGGGCAGCCTGGGGACAGTGTTCAGAGATGGATGGCTTAGAACTATTTTATGAACCTCTGGCACTTTTCAGTGTTTCCACTTGGTGTCCAAATCTGTGTTTAGTGCTGAGCTTCATGTCAGCTGTATCTGGAAGGCTTATATATTGGAAGTTCTCTCCTGAGAAGGCAACTGCACGTTAGAAAGGGGCATTTCTGTCAGTCATGAAGGACAGTAAAGGGGATGGGGAGAATTACCTTCTGGTCAGCATCATCTCAGTCCCTGGGATGGTGATGGGGCCAATGCTCATGCAAGGCCTCAACCACCTCACTGAGAAACATGTGCCATTTTTTCCAGTACCCTCATGATAAAGAACTTTTTCCTAACATCCAATCCAAATAAACTCCTTTCTAACTTAAACCCTTTTCTCCGCATCCTATTACACCAGACCCTTGGAAACAGTCCCTCCTCAGGATTCCACTGGGCTCCCTACAGGTACTGGAAGGTCCATTGTGCTACAGTCAGTACCACAGAGGAGGATGAAAGAGAGGAAGGAGAAAAATTCTGTGGAAACTGAGACGATTCCACATCTCTGCAATGGTAGATGTAGTTCTCAATACTGAGTAGGAAAGGAGAAGTCTGGATTACAGAATATTCAGTAATCTGAGTGTGCAAACACAAAGAAGGTTCTCAGGAGCAGCAAACATTGATTTACTAAGGAGAAACCTTGCTTGACTAACCTGATATCCTTCTGCAAAGGGATGACCAAATGGGCAGATAAAGGGGAGCAGTGGATGTCATTTACCTTGACTTCAGTAAAGCTTCAGACACTGTCTCCCATAACATCCTCATAACAAAACTCAAGAAATGAGGGACAGATGATTGGGCTGTGAGGTGGATTGGTAACTGGCTCAACAACAGAGTTCAGAGGGTTGTGATGAGTGGCACAGAGTCAAGTGGGAGGCCTGTGGCCAGTGGAGTTCCCCAGGGATCAGTGCTGGGTCCAGTTCTGTTCAGTATTATCATCAACGACCTGAATGAGGGGATGGAGTGTACCCTCAGCAAGTTCCTGATGATCCAAAGCTGGGAGCGGTGGATAAGACTTGATCCAAAAGACTTGATCCAGCACTTGATCCAAAAATGCTGACTCTCTTAATAATCCCCCTGTGGGGTGGGACAAAAGGCACTCTCAGCCCCTTGGTGGATGAAGCCACGCTGGGGAAGCCCTTGAGCAACCTCATCTGCTTCATCCTGCCTTGAGCAGGGCTCTCAGACAAGGAGATGCTCAGGGCTCTCTTCCAGCCTGAGGGATTCTGGGATTCAGAATGATCTGGAGGGTCATGGGAATGATCTGTAGGATCATGCAGCAGGAGGAGCACGGGAAGCTCATCCTTGAGTCATCAAGGAGAGGGTGCTGCTGAGTGAGGCTGATGGGGTGAATGGAATTATAAAGTGAGTTCCATGGGGACAGGGACAGGGTTGGCTTCAGTTGAGTGGGATCATGGAATCATGGAATGGGTTGGGTTGGAACTAGATGATCTTTAAGCCTTCCAAGCCAAGCCATTCCATGATTCCCTGGTTCTGTGACACAGTGCCAGCCAGTTCCAGGCCTGGGAGTCTCCACAGCCACCCCCAGGGCTTTGTGATGCAGGGTCTGGTGCCTGGACACCATTGTCATGGGGGTCTCTGCGGTGACCCTGGGGGTATAGAAGGGCTGTGGAGAGCTGGGGTGCCCATAGCTGGGAGAGCAGCTCCCTCAGGAGTCAGCAGCTGCCCTGGGTGCCCATGGAATGTCTGTGGCAGCAAATGGCCAAGATGTCCCTGGAGAAGGAGGTGGAAGCCTGCTGCCAGCCCTCCACAAGACCCCAAGGTCAGTGACTGAAGGAAGGGCCAGAACAGAAGTTCCCCTGCAGCCCATGGAGGAGCACGGAGGGGCAGGTGTGGATCTGCAGCCCTGGAGCACCCTGCACCAGGGTGATGTCAGTTTTTAACTGAAATATATAAAATTAAAAAAAAAAAAGTCACATTTGAGCAACGTGAGTATGGCTGGGGCAAGGGTCAGGAAGGTGAGATGGCTTTTGTCTCTCTGTGTCTAGATATCCAGTGAGTTCCATGGGGACAGGGACAGGGTTGGCTTCAGTTGGGTGGGAGGTGTCCCTACCCATGCATGCAGGGGGTTGGAACAAGATGATCTTTAACCCTTCCAAGCCAACCCATTCCATGATTCCATGGTTCTGTGACATGGTCCCAGACAGTTCCAGGCCTGGGCTCTCGACAGCACCCCCAGGGCTTTGTGATGGGGTAGGTGCAGTTTCTCAGCTGTTCCCTTTCCAGCTGAGACCCAGGCCCCATGAGGAGCCATGACAGCATCTTCATCTTCTCCTGCTGTTTTAATCCCATCACCCACAGTTGGTTCCATTGCTCCAGGAACCCAGAACATGACTGAGAGTGTCTGGTTAAATGGGGATGGTGCAGCATGCACAAACCTTTGCCTCATAGGCTTAGGGCATGGCATGTGATAAGGATCTGCAGTCTCATCATTGGTATAGATCACATCTCCTACAGCCAATTCTTCCAGATCCCTGATAGCTTTTCCAAGTGTGGCTGCTTTGACCTGTGGGCAGTCTATTTCCTATTTATAGGGATATTCCCATGTGTATGAAATGTGTATCCTATGTGTATTTCCTAGGTGTATGAAAAAACACTGTACCATGTATCACACTGTTGAAGACCATATCACAACTATGGTTTGTAAGGAACTCTTACCAAGAATGAAGCACAGAGCAACACTAATCCCAGATAAAAAGCCACAGATCACATACCCTGAACACCAAAGGTACAGCATGATTGGTTTAATTTCCAACCCTGTGAAATTTCCAAAGAAAATAGTTTGATTCCCACTCAGTAGAGCCATGTGGGTATCCTCCCACTTCAGTCAAAATTCAAACTATTCATATCAATGAGTTGAAATTTCAACTGGGCTCAAGATAATTAGCTTAAGCCCCACGTTGGGTGCCAATAAATCTGTCAGGTTTAGTGCTAGGCCAGCAATTAACTGAATGACAGATGCTCTCTATTAATCCCTCTCCCCACCCTGATAAAGAAAGGAGAGAGAATAAGGGAGAGAGACTTATGGGTTGGAAACTAAACTACACAGCTTTAATGAAACAGTAATGATAAATTGGAAAAATTACTAAATATATACAAATACATTAAAAAAAAGGTACCATGTTCCTCCCTCCTCACCCCTAATAACTCTCACGTCACCACCAAGGCTTCAGGGCAGCCCTGGGAAAGTCCAGGCTGGACTCCTGGGGTCAGCAGCCCTGGTTTAATCCCAGATCAGTTGTAGTGGTGATGGTGGGGTGATCATTGCCATCTGGAGTTCCTCCCTCCTTCTCCTTCAGTTTAAAGCCTGTTTAAAGCAGTTTAAAGAAGGAGCTGGGGGCATGGACAGTGTAGGGCAGCCTGCAGGAGAGGTGGCCAAGGGCTCTGGAAGGCTGAAAGGCCCAACAGGACCAAGGGCTTTGTCACCTCAGACATGGCAGCTGCCTCCACCACCATGGTCTGCCAGGAGTAATTTTGTCCTGAGGCTCTGGGCTTTCTTTCCCCTTCCTGGGGAGCTCAGGATGTGGCAGAGTTTTTTTTATTTCTCATTTCCCTACCTCACTGTCCCCAGGAAGAGTCCTGACCCACAAGTGAGGGATGGGCTCTGCCTTCCCATTGCCTGAGGTTCAGAGTTTGGCCTCAGTGCTTCATTAAAAAATAAAATAAATCATGAAAAATCCTTGGCTTCAGAGCCACCTTTACAGAGCCTTTGCCTCCCTGCAATCATGGCCTCCAGTGATCTGCTCTAACAAGGCCATGGGGAGGCTCTGGCAGCAATGGCCTCAGTGGGGCCAATCAATGCTTCAAGGGACTTTCAGGTTCCATTCTGACTTCTGGAGCAGTTTGTTCATTCATCTCTCAGCACCTGAGGATCATGGACTCAGCACCAAACACACCCTGGGGCTCCTTGAAATACAGAGAGCACTAAAGGGCCATGGCTCTCCATGGGATTTTCTTCACATCTTCAGGACTTGTACAGCTAATTGGAGAGGTTTTCCCACTGTAGTTAAGGAGGAAAATTTCATACTGTGCTTAATGAAAATAGTTTGTGGAAATTTTTTTAATTATATTTTGAAAGATCATCTCACGATTTTCATTTTAGAGAAGAGGTGACAGAAGTTCCCTGAGGTCTGACACTGTTTTGGCAAGTTTACTTCTCCCCTCCCCAGCCCCCCCATTTGTGTCATGTCCCACCTGGGACTTCCATCCCTGCTCCTTGCATCAGACTTCTCCTCTCCTCTCTGCAGCTGGAGGTTACAGCTCCACTGCACCACCTCCCACCTGCTCTCCTTAGAGCACTGACTGCACACGGGCACAGCAGGAGTTTGCCTTTGGGCAAGCCAAGAAAAGTCAGAGAAAGTGAAGAAGAATCTGATGAGCAATGGTTTAGAGAGAGAGATGGGAAAAGAGAGCTGTGCTCATCATGCCAGAGGTGGCTAAAGAGACAATCAGGCTGCTGAAAGACAGGCGAGCTTTGAACAACCTGCTGCTCAAAGCAGCACCCAGGGGAGAGGCATCTGAATGAACAAAGAGTAGGAGAAGGGGACAATTGGAGAGGAATGGGAATGGCCTTTGTCTGGACAGGCTGTGTCTGGAAAGGTGACTTTAGAAATGGTCACTGTGTCACCAGCACCAGGCAGAAGTTGATGTTGAGGCTCTGCACTTGGTTTGCTCCTTGCCCCTTCTTGGGGTATCCAGGAGGTGTTGTGCATTTTTCCTACAGTTTTTATTGCTCATCATCATGCCCCACGGACCTCCAGAATAATCCTGACCCACAAGTGAAGGATGGGCTCTGATTTCCCATTGCCTGGGGTTCAGAGTGTGGCCTGACTGATTCATAATATAAATAAACAAAGAAGTACACATACAAATAAATAAATAAATATCTGTGGCTTCAGAGCCACCTTTACAGAACTTTTGCCTCCCTGCAATCATGGCCTCCAGTGACCTTCTCTAACAAGTCTCTGGAGAGGCTTTGCCAATAACAAGACCCAGTGGAGCCAATCAATACTTCAAGATAATTTGGGTTTGTATTTTGGCTTTAACTTCTTAAGTAGGTTTTTTTTTTTCAGTCTCTTTTCAGTATCTGAGGATCATGGACTCAGTCTCACTGGGACCATGGGGCCCATTCCAGTTCTGAGCAGCCAGGAGTCACCCTGTGGTGTTTTTAGTGTTCAAGACTTGCACAGCTCATTGGGGAGGTTCCAGTGTGGAGGAAGATTACAAAGAGAATCAAAAAGAAATTATTGAAAAGTTCTTTTTTACTGGTTTTGACTTCAGAAATATATTTTCAATTGGTATTGCTGCAGAGTGTGTCTGCAAGAGGCCTGGACACTGAGGAAAAGCCTTTGAGGTCCAGCACTCCATGAAGAACATTGCTCCTCACCTCCCCAAACACAACATTGCTCTCATTGGCTCCCTGGGAAGGCTCTGGGATCATTTCCCTCCACCCCCTTGTCAGTGCCACCACTTCTACCCCCCATCCAGCAGCTGCTTCCTGGCTTGGGAAGAAAACTCCATCCCAAAAGGGGGGACACCCACTGCCACTGGCTCACGGGTGCCGGCCGTGCCCTCCGTGCCTCCCACCGGCCCTGGCCCCGCCGCGCTGGGTTTGCCCGGGGGCTCTGCAAGTGAAGAGGGGAAAGGGGGAGGTGGGGGCCACTGGGCACCAGGGGGGCCAAACTGGGGGCTGGGGCAGGTACCCCATGGAGCTGATGGCTTCACTGTGGTGTCCAGCCCCATGGGCTTCTCCTCCAGCAGCTCCTGGGGAGCAGAGCGGGGTGGGACAGGTCAGGATGGGGCAGTCTCCTTTGCCCAGCAGCAGCCCCAGGGGCTGGCAGAGCCCGGGTGCCCTCACCCTGGCACCCCCCTCCCCAGTCAGCACCCAGAGGTCCCAGGCTCTGTGGTGGGAAGGGCTGTGCCCGTCCCAGAGCCGCAGGCTGGCCCAGGGACCCACAAGTGGTGTCGGGTTCAAGTCCTGGCTCCAGTGGGGCCACCCAGGTGTCTTTGGAGCATCTCCAAGGACAGAGATCTGGAGCAGTGTTCTTGGGCATCCCCCCGCCCAGCCAAGGCCTCTCCTGCCCTGAGGGCTGTGCTGCTGCCTCTGACCCCCCTCAGCCTTGCTGTCCATCCCCTCACCTTGATGAGCTCCAACAACTCCTCCTGGGAGTAGTAGAGCCAGACCCACACAGTGGTGTGTGGGCTGCTGGTGCTGCAGATGGAGGAGAGAAACTGCAGCTTCTGGGCCTCTTGCTGCCAGCCAGAGAGGGGACAGATGGACAAAGAGTGTCAGCCGGGGAGGGGGGGGTCCCAGCACAGCTCCCAGCCCCTCCTGAGCATGGGATGGGGACAGAAGGAGTGGCCAGGAGAGCCAGGCACATGTGTCCTGGCAGGAGTGTCCACGGGTACCTGTGCTCTGAGCCCTCTGCCCAGCTCCCTGGGCTGTCAGCAGCCACGGCTCAAGGCTGGCATTTGTATTCCTAACCAAGGAAAATTGGGGAAAAAGAATTAACTGGGTAAGATGAATGTGGGGTTAAACAGAGCAGCTGAGACCTGTAATTTTTCCCCTGAAGTAGTGTGAAGCAAGCAGTTAATCAAAAGCTTCCTCATATTGACTGAACAATACTGCACTGTTTTCTCAGGATGCACTAACTGCAATGTCACATTTCTAATGGATTCCTTGCAAAACTTTTTCCTAAGCTTTTTGAGTCAGCATTTCACCAGAAGCGTGTACGTGCTGGACAGGGGGGGTTTGCTGGAAAATGCAGAACTAAGGACTTCATCTTATGACCACCAGATGGGGAAAAGGACCCTTGAAGATGCCCAAGAATGACAGCCGCATGTGTGATACGGGTTGGACTTTTCCAGAAGATGATTTACATAAACCCACCTTTCTTTTGAATATGCATAGAGTTGTTTTCAATAAAAGGCAAGGCCAGAGTTTCGATAGGTGTGCGTGAGGGACTGGGATTCTGCTCGTCCCCTGCACCCAGCACTGCCTTGCTTCCTGCAATTTTATTAATTAAATTGAGCTACTAAAGAGAGCATTGAGTCTGTGTCATTGGTCATTTATAACAAGAGGGAGGGAGGGGGAGAAGGGTGGAAGGGGTGAGGCACACCCCAGCTCTTCTCTCTGATGCTGGAGTCCCTGGACAAGCTCTGGGATCCCCTGACAGATTTATTGGCACCCAACGTGGGGCTTAAGCTGACTAGCTAGAGTGGAGTTCACATTTCAACTGATTTGCCTGAATACTTGGAATTTCGACTTCAGTGGGAGAGTACCCAGATGGCTCCAAAGTGGGAATCAAATTGTTTTTCTGGAAATTTAACAGGGTTGGAAATTAAAGTGATCATTCTGTACCTTTGGTATTCAGGGTATGTGATCTGTGGATTTTTAGCTGGGATTAGTGTTGCTCTGTGCTTCATTCTTGGTAAGAGCTGCTTAAGAACTGTAGATGTGATCTGGTCTTCAAAACTGGCATGGGGGAATTAAGAAGTGAGCTCCATGGGGACAGGGACAGGGTTGGCTTCAGTTGAGTGGGATCATGGAATCATGGAATGGGTTGGGTTGGAACTAGATGATCTTTAAGCCTTCCAAGCCAAGCCATTCCATGATTCCCTGGTTCTGTGACACAGTGCCAGCCAGTTCCAGGCCTGGGAGTCTCCACAGCCACCCCCAGGGCTTTGTGATGCAGGGTCTGGTGCCTGGACACCATTGTCATGGGGGTCTCTGCGGTGACCCTGGGGGTATAGAAGGGCTGTGGAGAGCTGGGGTGCCCATAGCTGGGAGAGCAGCTCCCTCAGGAGTCAGCAGCTGCCCTGGGTGCCCATGGAATGTCTGTGGCAGCAAATGGCCAAGATGTCCCTGGAGAAGGAGGTGGAAGCCTGCTGCCAGCCCTCCACAAGACCCCAAGGTCAGTGACTGAAGGAAGGGCCAGAACAGAAGTTCCCCTGCAGCCCATGGAGGAGCACGGAGGGGCAGGTGTGGATCTGCAGCCCTGGAGAAACCTGCACCAGGGTGATGTCAGTCTTTAACTGAAATATATAAAATTTCAAAAAAAAGTCAGATTTGAGCAATGTGAGCATGTCTGGGGCAAGGGGCAGGAAGGTGAGATGGCTTTTGTCTCTCTGTGTCTAGATTTCATTCTTTTCCTTTCCAGCAGTGCTGTTCCATGCCAGCTGTGCAGCTGAGTTTCCAGCCCCTCAGTCTCTCTCCCTTCTCCTCTCTCCTTTCCCCAGAGGGGAAGGTGTCTCTGCTCCAGCACTGCTCTCCCCTCGGGGACTGCTCTCAGCTGCCCCTCTCCTCTGCCCTGCAGCTCTCAGACCTCTCACTTCCTTTCCCTTGCTTGAAGATGTTGCTGGCAGAGGCCCCGTGGCTGCCCTGAGAGCTGTGTTTGCATTGTGTCTGCTTGAAATGCTCTATAGCACAGCTGGAAAAAGCTCTGGGGGTTTGAGGAGCTGATTCTGAGGCTTTTCTCCCCAAGTGCCCCTTGTTCTGTTCAGGCAGAGTTTCTGGTGGCCGCTGAGTCCTGCTGCCAGGGAGCGTGGGGCATGGGTGCTTCTGCCTGGCTGTAGACTCCAGGAGCTGGCACAGCTCTTCAGAGGAGTGTTCCTGCTCCTTGCCTGTCAGGAGGGATGCTTCAGGAGCTCTCCTGAAACCTCTGGGACACCATGGCTCAGGAGACAGGATGCCTCCAGCAGCCTGCACTCAGGCTTCTGTCAGTTGTCTCCTGTTTTAAAAACCAATCCCCACCCAGAGCAGAGATATTTGGTTTATTAAGTTCTGCCCAGAAAAGGTGCCAGGAGACATTTCCCCAAAGCCTGAAGCCCTTTGGAGAAGACATTAGGGTTTGCTCTGCAGACCAAAGACACAGAAAAACCTTCAGGGCAGTGAAGGCTGCCTTGGTCATTGTCCTCCTGATTTACACCTGAAAGCACTGATTCAACAGCTTCTTATCTCCAGGCTCCTGAGGTCTTTGTTTTGTGATCAGATCAGGAAGTGTGTCCTCCCATTCCCTCCTCCCCACCCCCCTTTACACCAGCCCTTCAGGTTTTTCAGCCTGGAATAACCTTTGTGGCTGTTAACCCTTTTCTTTCAAAAACAAATGGCCCCCTTTGAGACTCATGGGGGTATTTTACACAGCCCATAACCTTCACTTTTTGTGTTTGTAGAACCATGAATCACCAGGATGCTCTAAGCCCATTCCAGCCTGGCCTTGAACACTTCCAGGGATGGGGCAGACAGAGATTCTCTGGGAAACCTGGGCCAGTTTCTCATTTCCCTCACAGTAATGAATTTCTTGCTCACATCTCAAGTCAATCACCCCTCTTCAAATCTGAAACCATTCCCCCCTTGTCTGATCACTCCACGCCCCTGTCATAAGGCCCTCCTCATCCCTCCTCATTTGATGATTCTGTGATAAAATGTGTAACACATGGAAGTGATGAAGGGGGTGCCAGGTGATCATTCCCAAAGCTCACACCTCTTTGGACAAGCCTTGGAGTTTAGAAAGAATTTAATCACTGGAAAACCCCTTGGAGAGGAAAAAAGAGAATGAATGGGTTGCAATGAAAAGTGATTTAATAGCATAATAATAACAATAATAATAATAATAATGAGTTAAAATTAATGATTATTACGATGTCTCCAGTGGGAAGGCAATGGTCACAGCAAGTGGAGGAGAAGGTCCCAGCTGTGGGAACATTGCCTGTTAGGATGGGACCCACTGGTAGGAGGGGAAGGAAGCCATGGAAGAAGCCAAGCCATGCCCCCAAACTTCAACCATAGAATGATTTGGGTTGGAAGGGACCTTGAAAGTCATTTAGTCCAACTTCCTGCTCTACAGGGAGACTGTTGGTGATCATAGTGTGGAACACTGGGCTTGGCCAGGTCAGAGCATCTGCTCTGGATTTTAGCCCATGGTCACATGGATCCTTCATTCTGGAGCAGGAGAGAACCCAACACAACATTTCTGATCTCCCTTGCTCTCACAGAGTTGGAGTCTGCAGCCTCCCAAAACTTGAGGTGCTCTGAATAGAAAAAAATTATTTGAGAGTGAATTCTGCCCAGGATTAGAAACAAGATGAGCCTGAAGTGGAAGTGAAGGATAAGAAAGAACCCTGAGGGCAGTCCCCCTGCCCTGGGTTGGTCATTGTCCCCCTGAGTTTACACCTGAAAGCAGTGAATTAACAGCCTCTTATCTCCAGGGCCCGCGGGCTTTGTGTTGAGGTTGGGTCAGCAGCACCCAGCTGGGATGTGTCCCCTCCCCCTGCCCATGCCACAAGCCTGATGTCCCCAAGGCTCCCAGGACACAAGCCTGGTGTCCCCTCCCCTGCCAACTTCCACCCTCACCAATGGGGTGAATTTCCTCCCCTTGAGGCCCCTCCCCACCTTCCTTCCTCCCCCCCTGCAGCTCCCGGGAGGTTTCAGCACTTCTACCCCCCATCCAGCAGCTGCTTCCTGGCTTGGGAAGAAAACTCCATCCCAAAAGGGGGGACACCCACTGCCACTGGCTCACGGGTGCCGGCCGTGCCCTCCGTGCCTCCCACCGGCCCTGGCCCCGCCGCGCTGGGTTTGCCCGGGGGCTCTGCAAGTGAAGAGGGGAAAGGGGGAGGTGGGGGCCAGGGAATCCAAAGTAAAAGAGTCTCCAGCTGAGGCCAAGAAAAGCTCAGGCTGTCCCACCAGGCACTGCTCTGGGCTCACACTGGGGGAAGGCAGTGGCAGCACAGTGCCACGGGGAGGTGCTGAACGAGTGCCAGCTGCCAGCCAGAGGTGACAAGTGGGGGGGACAAGGTGCTGGGGACAAATTGTCCCTGTCCCTCCTAGGACCTGGGTGTCTTTTCCTCCCCTCAGACTTCTCCCCTGCAGGCTGCAGCTGGATGTTACAGCTCCTTTGCACCAGCTCCCAACCCATCTCCCTTAGAGAACTGCTGCACTCAGGCACTGCAGGAGTTTCCCTCTTTGCAAGCAGAGAAAAGTAAAGCAAGATAGTTTGCTGGATTATCATCTCCTTGAACCTGCTCAAGGGCATCATTGGGCTGTGCTGTGTGGCACTGATGGTGACATTGACCTGGGACCTGCAGTCAGAATGAACATCTCCTTCCTTCTTAATTTGCCACCTCCTGCAGACTGTTAATAATCACAGTTCTCACCATTTCTATTAAGAGAAACTGGTGCAGGAGAAATCTCTGTACTTCGTGTGTTATCACCTGGATATTATTTATAACTACACTTTTCCCTTTTTCTCCTTTATGGAGAGGACATAATTCCTGATCTAATTATTGTTCCTATTGCTTATTAGTGGAGTTGAATTTTTAAAAAAATTCTATCTTTGAGATGCCAAAGCATGTACCAACCCATAAGCAGGAACCAGTATGGCCCTGGGTGTGGCTGACACCTTGTTCAGGGTTGAACAACTCTTTATGACTGCTTACTTGAGATGATCTTGGCTTGCTTGATTTCAGCAGATATTTCACATTCATGGATCAGCTGTGCAATAACATCCATGCTCAGCCCACCCCTCCCTCATGATCCCATCTGTGTGTATCATCTGTTCCTGATGGATTTGATGGGCCCACCAAGCTATAAAATAATTCACCTTTATCTTGCCAGTCCAGACCCAGCTGAGCCACCCTGACCTTAGCAGCCTGACCCACCTGCTTGTTCTTTGGATATTCCTCTGTGGACCTGCCCTTCATAAGCCCATGCTGACTGGCCCTGATCACTTGTCCTGACTGTACATCATAATGGTACTCAGGATGATCTGCTCCATCAGCTTCCCAGGGACTGGAGGCAAAGTGACAAGCCTCTAATTTCCCAGATCATTCATCTCCTCCTGGATTGTGGAGAGGTCATTCTGTGCCCAGTCCCTGTCACCCACCTGAGGGAGTTGGATTCCTGCTCTATGACTGGTCCTGTCACTAGAGACTTGGGCAAAGAATTCAAAGATCAGTTTACCTGGCAGGGGAGACACCATGATCAGGAGGTGGCCTTCCCAGGGTGAGGCTCATCCCCTGCCCTCCAGGTGTGCTGATCTCTGCAATTTCCCCAAATGCAGAAAACTCTAATATTTTTGTTTTGTGGGTTTTTTTCTTTTCTTTTTTTTTTTTTTTTTTTTTTTTTGAGAAGAGTTTCTGTAGTGTAGAGGTTACCACATTTTTGTCACAGAGGAAAGTTCCCTGGTTTGAAACCATGCAGAAACACCTGAATTTTTCCAGCAGGACTTTGGTTTCTTTGATCATGGGTTGATTTACAGGAGGCCAGGCCTGATGGCAGCAGCTGGGGAAAGCCTCATTCATAGGGGCAGAAGGATCCTGGGACAAGAGCTCACAGGGCTCCTTGAAAGGGCTTGAAACTAGATTGGAGGGGGGATGAAATCAGGATTACTAGAGAGGAGCCTGGGAGCAGCAAGCCAGAGCTGGTGGGGAAAAGTGCTAGTGAGGTCTGACAATCTGTTGTCTCAGTGGAGATGGGGGTGGTGATCCATGTGGCAGCAAAGACACGAGGGGCAGTGGGATGCTGGTAACTATGGCAGTGTCTGAGCCTGGTCACATAGGGATTAGGGGAACTTTCAGAGTGGGCTGTGTTCAGAGCAGAAAGATGGGGAGCATCCCTGAACCCCAGGGTGGGACAAAAGGAAAGCTCTTTTGGAGAGGAGATCCCAACCTCAAAGCACCCAAAGGATTCTCCAAAGCATTGCACCCCAAGAGCCACGAGGGATTGCTCCATTGCACATGTGTATAACTTTATTGAGTATCTAATCAAGAAAAACAACCCACAAATGGTATCAAACCTCAGGCTAATGTGTCCCCACCCAGTTTTGCAGCCACAACCATCTGGACACTGAAGCATAAAAACAAATTTTTGGGTCTAAATATCAGCACTGAGGACTCGAGTAGGGTTTCTCTCCCGTGTGGATGAGACGATGTCTGATGAGATTAGAGCTCCTGGAAAAGCTCTTCCCACACTCAGGACACTTGTGGGGACGTTCACCCGTATGGATCCGTAAGTGTTTGGTGAGACTCGAGCTGTCTGAGAAGCCCTTCTCACACTGGGGACACGTGTAGGGTTTTTCCCCAGTGTGGACATGTTGGTGACGAATCCAGGCGGTGCTATTGTTGAAGGCTTTCCCACAGTGAGTGCAGGGATACAACTTCTCTCCTGTATGGATGAGGTGATGGCGGGATAAATTGGAACTCTGGGAAAACTCCTTCCCACACTCCAGACACTTATAGGATCTCTCTCCTGTATGGATGGGGTGATGCTGTGATAAATGGGATCTCTGGGTAAACTCCTTCCCACACTCCAGACACTTATAGGGTTTCTCTCCTGTATGGATCCGGCGATGCTGTGATAAATTGGAACTCTGGGAAAACTCCTTCCCACACTCAGAACATTTAAAGGGTTTCTCACCTGTATGGATCCGTTGATGCTGAATAAAATGTGATCTCCATCGAAAACCTTTCCCGCAGTCAGGGCAGGTGTAGGACATGGTGCCTGTGGGATGGTGTCACCGTTGGACCAGATCCCAGCTGTCACTAAACCGTCTCACACAGTCAGGAACTCTCTGGGGTCTCTCACCCCGATGGATTTTCTGATGGTGGAGATGGGCCAGGTGGATCCTAAATCTTTTCCCACATTCTTTTCCAAAGTCAAATTTTTCTCCTGGATGGATTCAGTGATTTTTCAGTAATGTCAAACTTTGGCCAAAAGCTATCTGATCTTCGGGACACCCAGGGAGGTTTTTGCCCAGATGGAATCACCCTGTTTCTGTGAAAGAAACCATAGTACAGTGACAAAGTAGAGGAGATATTTTTTGTTGGGTGAGGGCAGCCGAAACCTACATCAATCCTACTGTGGGTTAAAATAGAGTGTGAGGTGGAATAGGGAGGTTACCCATAGAGCTGGACACCCACTGATCATCCTTTACTTCATCTTTAGGAGCTACACTGGCACCCAAAACCCAAAGGGGAACTGGGTGTGACCCAGGGTGCTGGAGCTGTGAGCCACTCCTGGCTTGAGTTGGGATCGCTCCTTTGCACTTACGCTCCATGAGATATTTTAGTTCTCCCCTATTCCTGTCAACAGCCTTTGAGGTGATTTAGGGGTCCTTTCATGCCACCAAAAATCTCTGGTATGATTTTGTGTTCCTTATTGTGGACCAAATCCCCACCATGACCTTGGGATTCCCCCATCACACCCACATGCAGGATGAGCTGCCATCCCCTAGGATGAGTTGCGGTCTCCTGAGATGTTTTTGGGAATCACCAGTTGTGGCTCCTGAACCCTGGGGTTATTAAGTGTAGTGAAATGAGGCAACAACCAGGTGCTGCATTCAGCCCACCTGGTTAGGGCTGGCCCCAACTGCGCCCCAGATGTAGCAAGAGGAACCTTTCTTGGGGTATGACTCTCTGAAGTCAGACCGGTGCTCTGGCAGAAGCTGATGCCTTCAGGGTCAGTCAGTCTGGGTCAGTGCTGGTGCTCCCAACTCATCCAACCTCTCCTCTGGCCTGCTCTGCAAGTGAGCTGAGCTTGTGCTGGAGGCCAGGCCTTTTCTTGGCCTTTATTGGCCTTTTATTAGCCTTTTCTTGGCCTCCTGATGCTGCCCCTGTGCAGTTGGGCCCAGCCCTAACCAGGCACAGGTGGGCTGAATGCAGGCTCATGCCCACTGCCTGGGGATTAGCAGCACCTGGTTGCTGCCTCATTTCACTACAATTAAGTCCCCTGGAAGGATTCCGGAGTTACCATTTTTACCCCTGGCTCCAGGGTGATTTGAAGGCCCCCAGTTGCAGCCCTCAAACCCTTGGGATAACTAGAGGGTCCCCTATCACAGCCCCCCAACCCAGGATGAGTTGGGATTCCCCTGATGAGGTGGAGGGTGATCCAATCACAGCTCCTCCACCCTGCATATATGTTCGGGGGTCACCAATCCCACCACCCTCACCTCAGGGATAAGTTTAATTCCCCTCTTTCACCCTTCCCCCCCCTCCCTGCCCATCTTGTGCTGCTCACCCCCAGTTTGGGCAGTACTGGGATCACCACCCCCCTCCCATCACCTCCCGGTACCTGCAGGGGGGGCACAGCCCAGGCCGGTGGGGAGGGGGGGGCGATGCTCTGGCGGTCACCAGTTGGGGGGTCCCGGCTGCGGGGCGGGGGGGGTGTGGGTGCAGCCCCGGGGCAGAGGAGCGAAACCTCCCGGGAGCTGCAGGGGGGGAGGAAGGAAGAAAAGGTGGGGAGGGGCCTCAAGGGGAGGAAATTCACCCCATTGGTGAGGGGGGAAGTTGGCAGGGGAGGGGACACCAGGCTTGTGTCCTGGGAGCCTTGGGGACATCAGGCTTGTGGCATGGGCAGGGGGAGGGGACACATCCCAGCTGGGTGCTGCTGACCCAACCTCAACACAAAGCCCGCGGGCCCTGGAGATAAGAGGCTGTTAATTCACTGCTTTCAGGTGTAAACTCAGGGGGACAATGACCAACCCAGGGCAGGGGGACTGCCCTCAGGGTTCTTTCTTATCCTTCACTTCCACTTCAGGCTCATCTTGTTTCTAATCCTGGGCAGAATTCATTCTAAAATATATTTTTTCTGTTCAGAGCACCTCAACTTTCCATTTCATGCTCAGCTTCATGGAACAGAATTCAGTCTCAACTGATTTTTTTCTCTTTAGAAAACCTTGAGTTTTGGGAGGCTCCAGACTCCACCTCTGTGGGAGCAAGGGAGATCAGAAATGTTGTGTTGGGTTCTCTCCTGCTCCAGAATGAAGGATCCATGTGACCATGGGCTAAAATCCAGAGCAGATGCTCTGACCTGGCCAAGCCCAGTGTTCCACACTATGATCACCAACAGTCTCCCTGTAGAGCAGGAAGTTGGACTAAATGACTTTCAAGGTCCCTTCCAACACAAATTATTTTATGATTGAAATTTGGGCGGATAGCTTGGTGTTGCCTTTCTTTGAAAGGCCCGACCTGGTCCACGTGGTTACTCAGTAACTAAGCAACAGACGCCGAGGTGGGGTGAGCAGCAAAAAAAAGGATTTATTGCAGCGTGACACGGGTTTATATAGACGCACCTTAGGGTTGGGTACGTCACTTCCATCAGGTCACAGGTTACATACTATAGACTATAGGGGGAGGGACCCTGACTCTCCGTAACAACGCGATATCTTCCGTTTCGCCAGACCCTATCTGACCACATTTCCCCCCTCACTATGCACAATTAAATAGGCTAAAGTATAATCACAAAAGTCTACTTATAATGTTAGGTAAAAATTTACCATTAATAAATTAGTATGATCTTAAAAATAGAGTATCGTTATTTAGTGCAAATCTTGAAAATAGATATATAAAAATATATGTAAACATATCCCATGTCCCTGAGTTAAAAACTTAAAGCACCACGTGTGAATAGAGGTTAGTTTGGGGGCTCTCTGAGGTAGCCCTGTGTGAGTGTGTTGTTAGAGCTGCTGCTGGTGTTCTAGGAGCAGAACGCTGACATTCTCCACCCGGCTTTTGCTGGTGCAGAAGCCTCAGGTGCCGGCAGGATGCTCGCCGACTGATCTCGCTATTGGAGCATATGGTTCATGAGGGTGTCTGATGATCCGGTCCTGTGAACGATAACTCACAATTGTCATTAGATTTATACTGAACGTCTGGTTTGATAGACTTAAGCGGGCACCACTTAATTTGGCTGTCTTTCTGACTGCAGCATACCCTTGCCCTGTTAGCGCTAATCTCCACCCCTTTTCCCATTCTCCCAGTTCGTTCCTACCCACGATTAACGGGCCTTCCTCCATCGCTCGGGTTTTTGAACTGCATTGCTGATGTATACACTCAGTGAGAGCTGGGCCTTTAGCGTCCGCAGGCAGGGACGAAGGGTTGATCGCCGCTTGTAGACGATCCACCAATTGTGTGAAGCCCTCATTCTCATCTTGTTTTATTGAGGCCCATGGTGACAGCTTGGCGACAGATCTAGAAGCTACACGAATAGCTTCTCTAGCGGCACGTGTGGTTATCATTATCTCGTGGGGCCGTAAGCCTTGGGCTTGTGCCTGAGGGGTGACCAAGGCTGGGTCCGTGCCCATCAGTCGCTGCAGGCTGGAGCCATACAGCGGGTGGTCCGCCCCAGTTGTTTGGGCTAGCTGCATTGCACAATTATCTTCCCATTCTTGCTTAAAAATAATCATGCCTGCTCCGTCAAAAATGCGTCTACATGTCTGTTTTATATCAAATGGGAGCATGTCGTCTCCCCCGAAGAGCCCATCCATAAGGGTGGAGACCATGGCAGAATTTAGTCCTTTGTCTGCAATTGCTCGAACAATTGCTTGTACGTCCTTGGGGTTAACTGGAGAGTAAACCCTTTGTCCCCCATCTGCGACCCGGACTGGGAATGCCGGTGTGTCTGGGATCCAGGCAGCGCAAGCATTCTTTATTTCCCCCCAGTCTGTATAGGAAAGCTTTTTTGTTTCTGGCTCTATTATATTAGGGGTGCCAGTTCCCTCCTTTTCTGGATTTAATTCGGCTGCAGGCGACTCATTCTGGTTAGTCCCTGATCTGGATCCGGAGTGTGATCGGTTTCGGTGCTCGGTGTTTGGGCTCCAGCTCCGTCTGTGTTCCCTGTAGTCAGGGGGGCTGTGGCTCTGCCCACCACCTGTGGGAGCAGGGGAGCCCCGGTGCTGCCCATTCCCCCTGTGGGCAGGTGGGCTGTGGCCCCGCCCATTACCTGAGCGGGTGGGGGAGCCCCGGTCCCACCCACTCCCCCTGTGGGCAGGTGGGCTGTGGCCCCGCCCATTACCTGAGCGGGTGGGGGGACTCGGGCTCCGCCCACCTCCCTTGTGTGTGTGGGGACTGTGGCTCCGCCCACTTTCGGGCCGGGCCGGTGAGCCTCGGTCCCGCCCACTCCACCTGTGGGTGGGTGGGGTTTGGCTCCACCCATGTCCTGTGGGAGCGGGTGGGCTCCGGTCCCGTGTGTTCTCCCCACGGGCAGATGTTGTTTCCCCATGAGGGTATTTATTTGAGTGGTTGTTGTGACCCGTTTTTAGCCCTTCGCTCGTGCTTTCCTCCCGTTTCCAAGCTCCCCCCATCGCCCTCATTCCTTCCAGGCTCTTCCCCCCTTTCCAGCCATGCTCGTGTTGGGACCGGCGCGTCTCGCCCGCTCCTGTTGGGTGCCCCCGCACCCTGCCCCTTCCCCTGCTGCTCGGTGTTGTCACGCGGGGCGTATGGCGGTGGCCGGGCCCAGAGACCTGCTGCGGCAGTCCTGGCTTCCTCAGCCAGCCCGTCCCAGGAGGACCCTGCGCGGTTTCGGTCCTCCGACGGGGCCGCAGCAGATGGGGGGAGGCGGCAGGCAGCATGGTCGGGGAGGCACCTTCCGCCTGTCCCTGCCCCCGGCCCCCCCCAGCCTCCCTCGGCCGCCAAGCCATCACTTCGCGTGGGGCCGGCACAGCGGCCGGCGGGCTGGCCGGGCAGGGGGGGCAGCAGCCCGGGCACCCCCCCCTCTCCCCCTTCGGGCAGGCGCAGGCAGGCGGCACGCAGTGGGCAGGCAGCGGGCAGGATGGGTCCTGCCGTCCCGCGGGACTCGGTGACCTGGGGCGGCGGGGCGAGGGCTCGCGGCCGCGGGATGGGGACTCGGGGCGGCAGGGTGGGGGTTCGGGGTGCATATCGCTTTTCTGAAGGACCTCAGGCTCTGCAGAGTCGCTGACCTCTGGTGGGTGCAGCGTCTGCGTGGCCGCTCCGACCCCCAGCTTCGGGAGGGCCAGCAGACAGTCCCTTGCTGCCTTCCAGGTTTCTTGGTCCTGCATGGCCTTTTGCAGCGCCTGCAGGACTTTTCCCCACGCTTTCAAACTTTTTGCACTACCCAAAAACATTGTCTCCTCGGCAAACGCTGTGGTACATTTGGGCCAAACCTCTGAGTGGAGAATATCCACCGGCTGCTCAATCACCCCCAACTGTATCAATCTTGGAACAGCGAGTTTAAAATCATTTGGCGTACAATCAACCCCCCGTTGCTTATGCATTGGCGATACGACCTTAACAAGGGCTCCCATCCTTCCTTGCTGGTCCGGTCTGGAACACACGTCCTCTGAGCACGGGTCGGGACAGCACAATTCTGTCGACTCCGAGCTGGGACCCCAAAATCTTCCTTTGGTCTCCGGGCCTGGAACAATTTTCCTTCGACCCCCTGATTGGGAACTAAACTTCCACTGACCATCTCCCATCAATCTCCGGGCCTGGAACAATTTTCCTTCAACCCCCTGATTGGGAACTATTCACACTAACTTAAATGTTGAGCAGGTTCTGCCACTTCTACGCTAGATTTAATCTAGGGTCGGGTTTCGGCACCATATGTCGCCTTTCTTTAAAAGGCCCGACCTGGTCCACGTGGTTACTCAGTAACTAAGCAACAGACGCCGAGGTGGGGTGAGCAGCAAAAAAAAGGATTTATTGCAGCGTGACACGGGTTTATATAGACACACCTTAGGGTTGGGTACGTCACCTCCGTCAGGTCACAGGTTACACACTATTGGTTATAGGGGGAGGGACCCTGACTTCCCGTAACAACGCGATATCTTCCGTTCGCCGGACCCTATCTGACCACAAGGAACTTCCAAGTCAAGAGACCAATCTGCAATTTAGATTTGTCACGCAGAAGATGCTGCTGATTAGCACTGTGCTGATCAGGAAAGGCTTTCCAGGGATAATGCGCAAGATGCGAGACTTGTTCTGTGAGGACACACAGAGGACCATCGAGGCCTGAGGAAGCTCTAAGACAAAGACAGACAACACAAAACACACAACCCCACACACCAAGGCTGGAGCTGCCCTGCCCACCCTAGCATCATGATAGAAACTAACTTGCTCTATTCAGCCACTCAAAGGGGGCTGCTTGTAGACAGCCCTCTCCCAGATGCCATCTTCAAACCCCTCCTGCAACTCCCAGCCTCAGTCCCTCTGCAATCAAGTTCCCGTACTTAGCTTTCAGAGGGACGTGGGTCGAAATGTACATCCAGCAACAAAACCCTAAAACCTAACCCTAAAAAAAAAAAAACTAAACCAAAAACCTAAACCTAACCCTAACCCTAACCTAACCCAAAACCTAACCCTAACCCTAACCCTAACCCTAAACTGACTCTAACCCTAACCCTAGACCCTAACCCGAACCCTAACACTAACACTAACCCCTAACCCAAACCCTAACCCTAACCCTAACAACCCTAACCCTAACCCTAACCCTAACCCTAACCCTAACCCTAACCCTAACCCTAACCCTAACCCTAACCCTAACCCTAACCCTAACCCTAACCCTAACCCTAACCCTAACCCTAACCCTAACCCTAACCCTAACCCTAACCCTAACCCTAACCCTAACCCTAACCCTAACCCTAACCCTAACCCTAACCCTAACCCTAACCCTAACCCTAACCCTAACCCTAACCCTAACCCTAACCCTAACCCTAACCCTAACCCTAACCCTAACCCTAACCCTAACCCTAACCCTAACCCTAACCCTAACCCTAACCCTAACCCTAACCCTAACCCTAACCCTAACCCTAACCCTAACCCTAACCCTAACCCTAACCCTAACCCTAACCCTAACCCTAACCCTAACCCTAACCCTAACCCTAACCCTAACCCTAACCCTAACCCTAACCCTAACCCTAACCCTAACCCTAACCCTAACCCTAACCCTAACCCTAACCCTAACCCTAACCCTAACCCTAACCCTAACCCTAACCCTAACCCTAACCCTAACCCTAACCCTAACCCTAACCCTAACCCTAACCCTAACCCTAACCCTAACCCTAACCCTAACCCTAACCCTAACCCTAACCCTAACCCTAACCCTAACCCTAACCCTAACCCTAACCCTAACCCTAACCCTAACCCTAACCCTAACCCTAACCCTAACCCTAACCCTAACCCTAACCCTAACCCTAACCCTAACCCTAACCCTAACCCTAACCCTAACCCTAACCCTAACCCTAACCCTAACCCTAACCCTAACCCTAACCCTAACCCTAACCCTAACCCTAACCCTAACCCTAACCCTAACCCTAACCCTAACCCTAACCCTAACCCTAACCCTAACCCTAACCCTAACCCTAACCCTAACCCTAACCCTAACCCTAACCCTAACCCTAACCCTAACCCTAACCCTAACCCTAACCCTAACCCTAACCCTAACCCTAACCCTAACCCTAACCCTAACCCTAACCCTAACCCTAACCCTAACCCTAACCCTAACCCTAACCCTAACCCTAACCCTAACCCTAACCCTAACCCTAACCCTAACCCTAACCCTAACCCTAACCCTAACCCTAACCCTAACCCTAACCCTAACCCTAACCCTAACCCTAACCCTAACCCTAACCCTAACCCTAACCCTAACCCTAACCCTAACCCTAACCCTAACCCTAACCCTAACCCTAACCCTAACCCTAACCCTAACCCTAACCCTAACCCTAACCCTAACCCTAACCCTAACCCTAACCCTAACCCTAACCCTAACCCTAACCCTAACCCTAACCCTAACCCTAACCCTAACCCTAACCCTAACCCTAACCCTAACCCTAACCCTAACCCTAACCCTAACCCTAACCCTAACCCTAACCCTAACCCTAACCCTAACCCTAACCCTAACCCTAACCCTAACCCTAACCCTAACCCTAACCCTAACCCTAACCCTAACCCTAACCCTAACCCTAACCCTAACCCTAACCCTAACCCTAACCCTAACCCTAACCCTAACCCTAACCCTAACCCTAACCCTAACCCTAACCCTAACCCTAACCCTAACCCTAACCCTAACCCTAACCCTAACCCTAACCCTAACCCTAACCCTAACCCTAACCCTAACCCTAACCCTAACCCTAACCCTAACCCTAACCCTAACCCTAACCCTAACCCTAACCCTAACCCTAACCCTAACCCTAACCCTAACCCTAACCCTAACCCTAACCCTAACCCTAACCCTAACCCTAACCCTAACCCTAACCCTAACCCTAACCCTAACCCTAACCCTAACCCTAACCCTAACCCTAACCCTAACCCTAACCCTAACCCTAACCCTAACCCTAACCCTAACCCTAACCCTAACCCTAACCCTAACCCTAACCCTAACCCTAACCCTAACCCTAACCCTAACCCTAACCCTAACCCTAACCCTAACCCTAACCCTAACCCTAACCCTAACCCTAACCCTAACCCTAACCCTAACCCTAACCCTAACCCTAACCCTAACCCTAACCCTAACCCTAACCCTAACCCTAACCCTAACCCTAACCCTAACCCTAACCCTAACCCTAACCCTAACCCTAACCCTAACCCTAACCCTAACCCTAACCCTAACCCTAACCCTAACCCTAACCCTAACCCTAACCCTAACCCTAACCCTAACCCTAACCCTAACCCTAACCCTAACCCTAACCCTAACCCTAACCCTAACCCTAACCCTAACCCTAACCCTAACCCTAACCCTAACCCTAACCCTAACCCTAACCCTAACCCTAACCCTAACCCTAACCCTAACCCTAACCCTAACCCTAACCCTAACCCTAACCCTAACCCTAACCCTAACCCTAACCCTAACCCTAACCCTAACCCTAACCCTAACCCTAACCCTAACCCTAACCCTAACCCTAACCCTAACCCTAACCCTAACCCTAACCCTAACCCTAACCCTAACCCTAACCCTAACCCTAACCCTAACCCTAACCCTAACCCTAACCCTAACCCTAACCCTAACCCTAACCCTAACCCTAACCCTAACCCTAACCCTAACCCTAACCCTAACCCTAACCCTAACCCTAACCCTAACCCTAACCCTAACCCTAACCCTAACCCTAACCCTAACCCTAACCCTAACCCTAACCCTAACCCTAACCCTAACCCTAACCCTAACCCTAACCCTAACCCTAACCCTAACCCTAACCCTAACCCTAACCCTAACCCTAACCCTAACCCTAACCCTAACCCTAACCCTAACCCTAACCCTAACCCTAACCCTAACCCTAACCCTAACCCTAACCCTAACCCTAACCCTAACCCTAACCCTAACCCTAACCCTAACCCTAACCCTAACCCTAACCCTAACCCTAACCCTAACCCTAACCCTAACCCTAACCCTAACCCTAACCCTAACCCTAACCCTAACCCTAACCCTAACCCTAACCCTAACCCTAACCCTAACCCTAACCCTAACCCTAACCCTAACCCTAACCCTAACCCTAACCCTAACCCTAACCCTAACCCTAACCCTAACCCTAACCCTAACCCTAACCCTAACCCTAACCCTAACCCTAACCCTAACCCTAACCCTAACCCTAACCCTAACCCTAACCCTAACCCTAACCCTAACCCTAACCCTAACCCTAACCCTAACCCTAACCCTAACCCTAACCCTAACCCTAACCCTAACCCTAACCCTAACCCTAACCCTAACCCTAACCCTAACCCTAACCCTAACCCTAACCCTAACCCTAACCCTAACCCTAACCCTAACCCTAACCCTAACCCTAACCCTAACCCTAACCCTAACCCTAACCCTAACCCTAACCCTAACCCTAACCCTAACCCTAACCCTAACCCTAACCCTAACCCTAACCCTAACCCTAACCCTAACCCTAACCCTAACCCTAACCCTAACCCTAACCCTAACCCTAACCCTAACCCTAACCCTAACCCTAACCCTAACCCTAACCCTAACCCTAACCCTAACCCTAACCCTAACCCTAACCCTAACCCTAACCCTAACCCTAACCCTAACCCTAACCCTAACCCTAACCCTAACCCTAACCCTAACCTACCCTAACCCTAACCCTAACCCTAACCCTAACCCTAACCCTAACCCTAACCCTAACCCTAACCCTAACCCTAACCCTAACCCTAACCCTAACCCTAACCCTAACCCTAACCCTAACCCTAACCCTAACCCTAACCCTAACCCTAACCCTAACCCTAACCCTAACCCTAACCCTAACCCTAACCCTAACCCTAACCCTAACCCTAACCCTAACCCTAACCCTAACCCTAACCCTAACCCTAACCCTAACCCTAACCCTAACCCTAACCCTAACCCTAACCCTAACCCTAACCCTAACCCTAACCCTAACCCTAACCCTAACCCTAACCCTAACCCTAACCCTAACCCTAACCCTAACCCTAACCCTAACCTTACCCCAAACCCTAAACCCTAACCATAACCCTAAACCTAACCCTAACCGTTAACCCCAAACCCTAAACCCTAACCGTATCCCTTAACCCCTAACCCTAACTCCTGACCCTAACCCCTCACCCTAAACTCTAACCCTTACCGGAAACCTAATCCTAACCTTATCCCATTATCCCTACCCTCTTTTCCCCAAACTAAACCCTAACCTTAACTCTACTCTAACCATAATTTGTTAAAACTTCACTGCTCGTTTTGCATTGCTCTGTTTCTGTCATTTCCCTTGCGCAGCATTAGTGTTAGGGTTAGGGCTTTTTGCTTGAAAAATGATGGGATTTGTGATGGAGAAAGGAGATTTGGGGTCAAAAAAGGGGGGTGGTGTTGGTAAAAACTCAACGATTTAGGGTGGAAAATGTAGGATTTGGCATCAAAAATTGGCATTTTTTAACCAAAACCAAGGGGTTAGGGTTGAAAAGATGTATTTGGAGATGAAAAGAGGTTTGGGCAAGCAGTCAGGTGTGGCTCAGGCATTTCCTGGCAATCTGTGCTTGCTGATGGTCCTGCTCTGCCTCAGCCCCCACTCACCCTCAGGACATTCCTCGGTCTCCATTGTGACCCTGGACAGGGAACCCTCAGAACTCAGGTGGCAATGCTGAGGTGCAGGGGCTGTGCTGCTGCAGGGAGGCAGCCCCAATGCACCCAGAAATTGAAGGGGAGGAGGAAAAGATGGTCAGCAAATGATCATCACCCCTCACTCTCCTTTTCCCCTCCTTCCCCTGCTCCATCACTTTTCCTCCTTTGCCTTAGATGGCTCAGGTACCTCATCTCTGGAATTCAGTTTTCCCTACTTTTCTCTCTCCTACTTTTTCTCTCTTCTCTGCACACGATTTGGAAGTCTCCTGCCTAGCAGAGCCTTGACAACACCTTCAACAGCTCAGCTGGAAACTCCTGGAAATTCTTCTTCGGTGGAAAGAGATGGACTTTTCAGGGACAGAGTTGCCTCATTAGGAAACAAGTGTTTCAGGGAGTTGTGAGCCCTGATCCTGCTTAGTGTCCTTACTTCTGCATTCCCCTAAAGGCCTTTTCAGCATGCTGCAGCTTTTCTCTCTCTCTGCCATTTTTCTGTTGCTCGAAAGGAGGATTTGTCTGATTCATATTCTGGGTACTCCTGAGAATGACATTGTGTGTCTTAAGCTAAATGTCAGCAACTGAACATTCTCTTTCAATCCACAGAAACAGGCACAGCACTGTGGACACTCATGTCTCCAATCAGAGGAGATCTAGTCTTCTCAGAAGAGCAGTTTGACCTTCTCAGAGGACCTGTTCCTGTCCTTTCACTAAGAACGTAGTCCTTAAACAAAGTGTGAATTCATCTAGATGAGGGAAAAACTCCATGTTTTCCCTGTCAGTGACGTCTGCCCAATTCTTTGTACAACAAACACAAATGCCTGCTCAGGTACTCCACCTGCCAAGCAAGGAAAATAAAGTCCTACAGCACTTTGTAGAGAAAGAGGAATGGAACAAGTGCATATCCCCAGTGGCGTTCCTCCTCCTGGGACTCCTTAGTGATGTCCCCAGTCTTCAGGTGCCTCTCTTTCTCCTCTCTCTCATGATTTACCTGGTGATAATGTTTGGCAACCTCCTCATTGTTGTGCACCAGTGGCAGATCAGCATCGTCACATGCCCGTGTACATCTTCCTGGGGAATTTCTTTCTCCAGGATGAAAACCTGCTCTACCTCCACTCTCCTGCCCAGGCTGCTGGCCAGCTTCCTAACCAGGGACAGAACAATTCCTTCTCAAGGCTGCATGACACAGTTCTTTTTCTTTGGCGCTTTTGCAGGTACTGAGGGATATCTGCTGGCCACCATGTCTGATGATCAAGACTTGGCCATATGTCAAGCCCTGCTCTACACAAGCCTCATGAAGGGGAAGGTCTGTCTTCAGCTGGTGGCTGGCCCTTGGCTAGCAGGACTACTGATGGCTACCATAGTCACTGGACACTTCTCCAGGTTACAGTTCTGTGGTCCCAATAAAATTAATCACTTCTTCTGGGGTTTTATCCCATTGCTAGAGCTTGCCTGCTGTGACACCAGGGTGCTCAGAGTGGTTACCTTCCTAATCTGTGTCCTGGATGGAGTCTTCCTCTTTGTGTTCACATTGAGATCCTCCATCCACATCATAGCTGCCATCCTGAGGATCCCAACCCCCATGGGGAGGGAGGCAGAAGGCCTTTTCCCCCTGCTCATCTCACCTCATCATGGTCAGTGTCTTCTACAGCACCCCCATCATTGTCTACATGGTACCCAGGACAGCCTCACTGAGACAGCTCAACAAAGTGCTCTCCTTTTTCTACACCATCCTCATGCCCATGCTCAATCCCCTCCTCTACAGCTGCCCTCTCCCCACAGCCTGTGGGGGAACTTCTGTTCTGGCCCTTCCTTCAGTCACTGACCTTGGGGTCTTGTGGAGGGCTGGCAGCAGGCTTCCACCTCCTTCTCCAGGGACATCTTGGCCATTTGCTGCCACAGACATTCCATGGGCACCCAGGGCAGCTGCTGACTCCTGAGGGAGCTGCTCTCCCAGCTATGGGCACCCCAGCTCTCCACAGCCCTTCTATACCCCCAGGGTCACCGCAGAGACCCCCATGACAATGGTGTCCAGGCACCAGACCCTGCATCACAAAGCCCTGGGGGTGGCTCTGGAGACTCCCAGGCCTGGAACTGGCTGGCACTGTGTCACAGAACCAGGGAATCATGGAATGGCTTGGCTTGGAAGGCTTAAAGATCATCTAGTTCCAACCCATTCCATGATTCCATGATTCCATGATGCCACTCAACTGAAGCCAACCCTGTCCCTGTCCCCATGGAACTCACTTCTTAATTCCATTCACCCCATCAGCCTCACTCAGCAGTAATGTCCCTTGGAGCTGCTCAAGGATGAACTTACCATGCTCCTCCTGCTGCATGATCCTACAGATCATTCCCATGACCCTCCAGATCATTCTGAATCCCAGAATCCCTCAGGCTGGAAGAGAGCCCTGAGCATCTCCTTGTCTGAGAGCCCTGCTCAAGGCAGGATGAAGCAGATGAGGTTGCTCAAGGGCTTCCCCAGGGTGGCTTCATCCACCAAGGGACTGAAAGTACCTTTTGTTCCACCCCACAGGGGGATTATAAAGAAAAGAAACCATGTTGGTACAAGTTCTGGACACTGAGGCACCATCACTGCTTGACAGGAGGACTTTGAATCACTGATGGCACTGTGACCCTCATCATCTGGTGAACTTCCCAGCCACTTCCCAGTAGCTGAGGACAGGATTTCAAAATATTTATACCTTAACCGTGTAACAGGAGCAAATCGCTGTTCCCTGATGACTCTGCTCCTATGGGTGAACTTGGGAAGCTTCCTACTGAACTCAGACTTCTGTTCAGAGCCAGACTGGTGCCAGGATGTCCCAGGTGAGTTGAATGATGAAATGGACTGACAGCCAGACATCCTCTGATGGGAAATGTGTTCTTTCATCTTCCAAATTAATTTTCTTTGGTTTTCATCAGTTCTGAAACATTTAGACACATACAAAGAATTATCTTTGGAAGGAACTTTGGCCCAGTTAACCTCCAGGTCTTTGATTATAATGCAACTTTTGAAAGTAGAATGAATTAGGAGCAACCAAACCCAGAACAGCATTTGATATGAAGGTTTTTTTTGAGAATTTCTCATCAGTCACACTACCCAGAAGGAGCAGCAAGAGTTAGCAACACTTGGGACTGCTCAGCACTAGAGTTTCAAACCACTCTGTGAATGCCGTGTTCTTACACAGCTTCTTCCAAAAAGCAGAAAAAAGTAGTCTCTTATTGCCATTTCAAAAAGCATGTACCTACCTTTCCAGTTCATTTTGTAGGTATCTTCTCATTTTCCTTTCCTCCAGATACAGCTGTTCATATTTTTGTATTTGAACAATGTTCTCTCTCAGGATGCACTTCTTACTTTCCAATTCCTGTTCAAGGTCTCCAATTCTGCAGAGCAGCAGCTTTCTCTCTGCATTGTGGTCATGGGCTCTGCTCTCTCCCAGTCTGTCCTGGGAAGCTGCCTGCTCCTGAAGCAGGTAACACACTTTTACTCAACCACAAAGAAAAAGGGAACTTTCCCACCCCTCAGCTGAACCTGCCCAGTGTCAAGGGCACACATTTACTCCCTGAGCAACCAAGGCAGAACCCCAGAGCTCCCACGGGCAAGAATTTTTCTCATTTAGAAAGAATCCCTCCCTCTCAGCACTTATTTATCAAAGCTGCTAATGAAGGAACGCCATGGGACAGAAAAGGGTAGAGAAAAAGGTTCCTCCAAGAAGGAATCCCCCACCCTTTGCTCTGGAGAAAGAAAACCACAGAGAACTCTCTCAGAAACCCCTCTGCTCATGGCCAGGATTTCAGAATCACACAATTCTCACGTTTGGAAAAAAGAGATCACCAAATCCAAACATCAACCCAGAGGAAAAAAAAAAAAAATTCCAAGTCCCCACAGCAATTGGTAACCAGGCTGAGAAGCTCACAACAAGGGCAGTTTATGAGCAGCTTACCAGGGGTGAGCCTTGCTGAAGGGTTTCAATTCTACTCCTTTGCTGCAGGACCACACTTCCCACAAAGCTTCCTTTTGGCTTTTCCTTGGTTTTCACCAGCTCTGAAAAAAAATCAGACAAATACCAAGAATTCTCTTTGGGAGTAACTTTGGCCCAGTTCCCCCCCCTCCAAGTCTTTGACTCTTATTCAGCTTGGGAAAGTAGAAAGGATGAGGAGTGACCAAACCCAGAACAGCATTTGAGCTGAGTTTTTCTGGAGGATTTCTCAGCAGTCACATTACCCACAAGGAGCAGCAAGAGTTACCAACACTTGGGACTGCTCAGCACCAGAGCTTCAAAGCAATCTGGGAATGCTCTGTGCTTACACAGCTTCTTCCAAAAGGCAGAGAACACCTGCACAACAACTCTGAGCTACCCTCCCTTTCCCATGGAGAGCTCAAACCTCAGACACGCTGAGAAAATGGTAGCCAAAAAAAGACATTTTTTTTTCTTCGCAGAATCAAATCCTGTTCTCTGCAGGACCTCTCCTTATTCAAGGAAAGGACATGAAACTCATCTTTTCTGCCATACATTCCCTTTGGAAACACAATCCATTAAGAAAACCCTATTAATTCCATGATCAGTGCTGTTCCTCTTGGAACACTCCAGAAAAATTCAGACAGTTCTAAGGAAGTCTTAAGGAAGTTGCCTCACAAATATACCACCCTAGGCTTACATACATAATGCTCCCCAGATGGAGAAGAGGAACCCCAGCAAGAAAACACAGGAGAAAAAAGGAATCTCTTATTAGCACTCCAAAAAGCATCTACTTACCTTTCCAGATTATTTTCTAACAATCTTCTACGTTTTACTTCCTCCAGATGCGGATTTTCATATTGTTCTTATTCAAAAGTGCTTTCTTGGAGGGCATTTTTTATGTTGTCCAATTCCCATTTGAGATCTCTAATTCTGCACCTGAGAAGCTTTCTCTGTGCATGCTGGTCACAGGCTCTGCTCTCTTCCAGACTGTCCTGGGAGGCTGCCTGCTCCTGAAACAGATAACACACTTACAACCACCCCAGGGAAAAAGGGAACTCTCCCTGCCCACCAGTTGTACCTGCCCAGTGTCAAGGCCCAGCTTTACTCTGGGAGGCAACTGTGCCTCCTCACTGCCCTCAGCAGCCAAGGCAGAACCCCAGAGCTACCACCCTCAAGAATTCTTTTCCTTTGGGAAGAATGCCCCCTCTCAGCAATATTCTTCATCCCAGCTGCTAACCAAAGAGCACTGTCTCTGGAAGACAGAAAAGGATGCCTCCAAGAAGTGAGGAGGATGCCTCACCTCCAGCCCTCCCCTCCCATCACCTCTTTCCTCAGCACTCTCCCCTGCACAGTGACAACAGGACCTGGACCTTGTCTGGCCACCACAAGGACAAGTTCCAATCCCCTACAGGACCAGACCTACAAGATGCTGCCACGGCCCCGAGCTGCTCTCAGCCCTGACCCTCACCCATGGACACCATGTCCTGGCAGGAATGCAGATCTGCCTCTCCCCAGGGGCTGCCCTGGGCATCTGCACTCTTGCCTCATCCCCATGGCCCTCTGCTACCAGAGCTCTGCTGCTCTTCTTGGCCAGGGGCTGTGGGACTGCTCCTGCCCCTGGAGCTCATGGACCCTGACAGCCTTCTGGGGACTCTTCCCATCTCCCTGCCTCTACACAACAGCAGCCCTTGAGCTGCCCTTCCAGAGACTGCTTTGCACATCACCTTTTCATCTTTACCCAGCAGGAGAACTGCTTTGCTAGTGCCTACACTCAGCTACTGCTGCAGCACTGCAATGAGCACCATGCAAAGCCAAAGCCATTCCAAAATACAGCCCAGAAAAAAAAAAAAAAAATGAACAACATGAAAAGAAGCCTTGGGAAAGAGTAACACAGGTTCCAGGAGAAAAACACCACCACCAAAAAACCTCACGCAAACCAGAGCTCACCTTTGTATTTATTTCACCAAATTCATTGACCACTTCAGAAGAGCCATCCTGCATTTCTTTCTTCAAATCACACAGGGACATCCGCTCCTCATATTCCCTTAGAATATGTGTAATTCCTGGAAATCTGTCCAACCTACACAGCAAATTTGTAGAAAGCAAGAAAGAAACAATGAAGGAAGGAAATGAATCAAGAATGAAGAAACAATGAAGGAAAACAACCTCAGAAGTCAACCACTATTTTAGTTCATTTACTCTATGTGGATCTATATTCATCGAGGAAGTATCTGGATCTAGATCATTTCTCTTACCACTGTTTTCTCTGCCACTTGTGTTGGGCTCATCAGGGCTACAATTAAATAAGAACTTTCTGATTGCTTCACCAATGGCAGTTTGAAGCTCTGCAGAAAGTTCTTTCTTCTCTTCTTCTCTTTGTTCTTCAGGTGCTTCTTCCTGAAAGAGATGAAACAAAAGAGCTGGGAAGAGCAGAAACAAGCATCTGCTTTGACAGCTTGAATAACATCTTTTGTGCAAGATAAAAGGGAAACTTTGCTTTCTTTTACAAGGCCTTCTGTGCTCCCAGGGAAATCTTGAGCAGAATGCCTGAGGTCCTGAGTCTCAGCCCTGCTTCTGCACAGCCCCTGAGAAGCACTTCCCCACTTCAGCCCAGCTTCATTGCAGTCCCAGCAAGCTCTCAGGTGCTCCTGGCTCTCCCTCCTACCCTCCCCAGCCCCACCATGGCAACCTCCCTCTCCTTCACACAAAGTACCTGAGAACCACACAGAGATGTCCAGTGACCTTCCTCAGCTTTCTCCTTCAGGAGAGCTTCCAGGTCTGCCTGGAGACCTAAACACCAGGGAAGAAGGGCGAGACGCAGTGGTTTGAGTTCCCTCTGCTACGCCCCTCTGCTTTCTTTGAGGTTTTCTTTATTCACTAGGGACTTCCATTTCTAGAATCATCCCATTGTCTTCAACCACATATGAAAAGTCAATTAGAATGGATGTGAATAAAAGGAGTTATTTATTTATACTGCAATTGGCATCTTGCCAGACTTACTCACAGGAGAGGAGTCACTGGGAATGTCTGGAAAATGAGCCAGCTAAGGGATGGGCAGGAGGGAGGAAGGATTGGCCAGGGACAAGGGCTTAGGAGGTGACCAATATCTTTCTTTTAACTATATGGGGTTTTTGTTTCTCAAATGAAAAAGTGCTTTCTTTTCAAAACTTACTTCTCTCAGTTTCTACAGTAAGTAAATAAAAAACACCTACTTAGCAAGTCTACTTTTGCAGAGCAGGACATCATGCAACCTTGTCCAGGCAGCTTACCAGCTTTCCTGTACTTCAGGAAAATGTTCCATAACTCCACCAGGTTTGGCTTCTGCTGCTTCTTGACCTAAAGATGTAGTTTAGACAAAAAAATATTGAATTTCTGAACGCCCTAGTAGTCACAACAATAAACACTGTTTTCACATCAAATGTTGAACAGGAAATAGAATCAGGTTGTCTTTTTCATAGTGCTTAGGCGCTGCGTTTATCTCATGCTTGTAACTACACAAACACTCCTCACACACCCAACTCATTGAGTATTCCATCCCAAAAGACTCTGCAGGCACCCTTCTGCAAAGTGGTTCCAAAACTATGTTGACATGCAGAACAGTTTCACACATCTGATTTCTCTCTTTCTATTACTTAGTCAAATGCAGCTCTCTCAGTTTCAGAATGCTTACTCTCAGAAGTGCAGAATGCAAGGAACTGTCAGCATCACCAGACTTTAGGCATAAATCAGCCTCTGCAAGTCCACTTACTACAGGATCCCTAAATTTCAGTATCACAGCAGATACACTGCAACAGGGGCTGATCCAAATGAACAAGAAGAAATAAAAGAATGTCACTGTGTACCTAGGACTTCTGGTCTTTTTGCAAAAACTGACAGCAGAAGAAAGGCTGGCAGGCCAGAGATAGCTTCTAAGGAGAAAACAATGTTGCCTGGAACTGCAGTTTCTTTCAATCCCAGAGAAAACTTGCCTTCAAGAGATTTATTTTGAAAGGACACTTCTCCTGGAAATGCACCATACCTTTGGGGTAAAACAGATTGATTCTTCAGAATCACTCCAAGTGTCATCATTGCCCTCAGTCTCCGAGCTGCTTCAAAAACAAAGCCAAATGAGTGCTATGTCTCTAAAATCACCCCTCAAGCAAGTGGGAGGTGTTTGTAAAGTCTCACCTTACTGAGCCTCCTTCCCAAAGGTCATCTGTGGCTGTTCAAAGATGAAATGACGTGCTGACATTAGATTTGGCAAGCTAACAAGGAAACAGTACACACAAACATTCCACACGGACAACTCTACAGCTCCTACAGAATGCAACTGGCCACAACTGGACCCAAATGGCTGTGGTGACTGCTGCAAGAGTCACACCTGAGTGTCGGGGTAGGGATGCACCTCTGTGCCTCCTGGAACACTCTGTGTGGAACCTGCGGGTGCAGGGCCCTGTCTTGTCAGATTATTTAGAATACAAATCACTATCCACCTTCTCTACCCATCCTGCTCAGTAACAAATGCTGGGGTTCTCTTATTACAGGTACCCAACACCCCATTTCCTGCTGACAGGGCTGTAACATTGGTCTCAGAGCAGGAGGGACTGCTGCTTCTCTTGATTTTACCACAGGCCCATGGAATGCATGTGGCACAAGGACTCCTCCCCAAAACAGACACTTCAGAGGACCTCAGAAGCTCTCTCAAGATCACCCCAGCTTCCCCTCTAACCCTCTGGCACTGCAGCACAGCAAAGGGACTCTCATGCTGTGCTTTGCAGTGCCAGCCAGACTGCACACTTCATGCCAAGAAATGCTCCCTCAACACTCTCTGCTGCCCATTTGCCACACAGTTCTGATGTGACACACTTAAAAACACTGAAAGAAGAACAGCTCCCAATCTGGACTTCATTTCTATTACAAAATTAAGTCTCTAGGATTCTTCTAGGGCTGTGTCAGCTCCTAAGTACAGACTGGATTTTAAACACTCACTGAAGGAGCTGGGGGTTTGATCACAAAGCAAGGTCATTGCTTTCCTGGATCACCAGCTAGGACGCATTTTCTAAAGTTTATTTCTACAAAATGACTGAGGGTGGGGAAAAAATGCATCATTTCTGTTGTAAATCAAACTCTCTTGCAGAAGATGCAGCACACACAGGCACTGCATTGCTGTTGCTAACAGTGACTTTGCTGAGACCATTTTTCCTCACTGTATCTCTACAGCAAACCCCTGGAACTGATGCTGAGAAGGAAGATGACTCCAGTGCAGGTGAAACTCTTCATATGAAAACAGAGACACAGCAACTCAGTGGAAATCAACAAGACATGGACCTTCCTGCTAACTCATCTCTCGTGTCCCCATCTACAGGCCACATTCATTTTCCTCTTGAGCTCCTCCATACTAAAGGATCCTACCTCCTCTGTCCACAGCAGGTCCACCCCACAAAATTGGAGCAGCTCCTGCCTGCTCAGCAGAGATAACTTCTGCCTCACAGGCAGGAGCTTCTCCTGTGCTCTCCTGCTCTGTTTTTCCTTCCTGCAGCTCTCCAGCAGCTCCTGCCCACTCAGGAATTCGAAGGATGTTGAGGAACTTGTCACCTTGGGCATCCCCTGCAGGAGCTTCTGGTGTGCTCTCCATTTCTGCCAGATATTCACTCAGACTGCACAGAGAAAGAGAGGAAACAGAGGTGGTAAAAAGAACCACAGACTGGCATACACCATTCAGCACAACAGCTAACACCAACTCATTCTCCACCCTACACATATTCATACCAATTCATATACCCCTCAGGATTTCTTAAGGGTAATACACACAAAACTCACTGTACGTCACTCACAAATATCTGCAAGTCTACACAAAAGCCATCTCCATGGTCACAGTTCTAAGTGTCCCAGGGTCCCTTGCAGCAGGGCCTTGCATCAGGATCAGAAAATCAGCCTGGGCCCAAAAACCCTAACACACAGCAACCACACCCACCAGAAGACATCACTGAGCACAGCTTCAACACAGCTCTAAACACACCATTAAACCTTGCTGCTGCTGCTGCCACCAAAAACAGTCCAAAGCCACACTGAGAACTGACCACTTATTCCAATCACAAAGTTCAAAGTTTACCTCCAATACCCATGAAGATCAGCATAATCCTCAGCTATTCTCCCATCAGTGTCTTCATGGGAAACATTGGCACCATAAGAAATGAGAAGTTTGACCAAATTCAGGTGCCCAACAGAAGCAGCAATCATGAGTGGGGTTCTGAAAGATTCAAAACATCCTATGAAATGGATCATTTGACACAGGCACTGCCAGCAGTTTCATTCCTGCTTGCTCTCAGAAAAAGTATTTTCCCCATTCCTTTCCAAGGAACAAAAGAAAAAGCAGGCTCCATTCAAAGCAACAAGAACATGGGAGAGGGAGACCAAAGAGCTGCGTGGTCAGACAGAGCTGCCACATGTACAACACTTCAGTGCAGGTGAGGCTGCTGTGCAGGAGGTGCTTTCTCAAACTGAGGCACTGCTGCCAAGCTCATGACACATCTCCTGCCAGACAATGCCTCCTGGACATCCCCAATGCAGAAAGCATCCCCTGAGGTACCACAGCAGCCAAGCACAGACTGCTTTCACAAGGCACACAGAAACAGCTCCTTCCCAGTGCCCCCCTGCTTTTGTCCAGAGCACATTCCCACGCTTCTCAGAAACCCAACAGGAAGAAGACTCAAGGGACACATTGGGATAAACCCCTTACCTTTGATGCTGGTCTCGAGCATGCACATCAACTCCTGCCTTCAGGAGAATTTCTAACATCTCCTCCTGACCTTCAGCAACAGCAAGGGCTAGTGGGGTACAGCCCTCCTGAAAAGTCAGAGAAATACATCATCTTCATCATCAAAAACATCTCTAAAAGAAATACAGATGCCACTTTCTGAAAGGACTTGCAGAAGAAACGGAAACATTTACCTTATTCTTGGCACGATGATCGACATAATGCCTGAGTAACAGCCCCACCAGGTTTGCATGATGAGCCTGGACGGCCAGATGGAGGGCAGTGTGGCCATCGGTGTCTCTCAGATTTGGGTCGGCACCGTGCTCTAGCAGAAAAGCCACACAGTCTTCTCGATGAAACTCTACTGCCTGGGAACAAGACAGACCCAAACCAAGGAAAGACTTTCAAAATCCCATGTCACTCCATCCCAGGTCGCCCAGCTTCTGAGCACTGGGAAACTTGAAGAGCACCTTCCAAGATGATCTGAGAGGTGCCTGTTCCACTGCCAAGACAAGAGGCGTGTTTCCGCACAGCTCTGCGTACAGAGTCCTGCCAGACACCTCTCCTTTCATGCAGAGTCAAGAAGCCCCTCTGCCAAGAGCACAACTTCTCTCCCTCACCTTCATCAGGGGGGTTCTCCCGAGGTTGTCAGCAGCATCCAACCGGCAGCGCCGCCTTAGGAGAAATCTGACAACCTCTGTGTGGCCGTTTGCAGACGCCAGATGGAGAGGGGTCCTAAGAATTCAACATGGGAGGGAGCTTAACACTGACAGACAAGGAAAGAACCAAAGCTGTGGCACCACCCAGCCCGGGGGGAGCCTGCCCAGACCCTGCTCCTCTCGAACCCTGCCTCCTCCTGCTGCAATCCCACACACACGCATCACCCCCAGGGCAGGAGAGACCTGGGGATGGATGTCTCAGCAGCTGCAAGAGAAGCCTGCAGGGAGAGCAGGGCCAAGCAGCAGCCCAGCACCTCCAGGAGCACTGCCACCCACCCAGCAGCTCCCAGCAGCTCCCAGCAGCTCTCCAGTTCCCCCTCCCAGCTGACAGGGCACATCTTGCTTTGCAAGCAATCAGCTCCAAGGGGATCCCCCCCACACAAACCCTGGACAGACAGGGGGGATGCTCCCACACGCCACCCGAGGTGTCCCAGCAGCAGCCCACAGCCCCTCACCGGTTCTCCCTGTCGCGGCGGTCGAAGCCCCAAATCTTGATCCACCAGCGCCAGCGCCTCAGCCAGGCCAGGTGGCCGCGGGCAGCCGCGCGGTGCAGCCTGCTCAGCTCTGTCTCCTGGGGCTCACAGGCGCTGGTGCTGGCAGCAGCAGCAGCACCGCAGGGCTGCCCAGGAGCGCTGCCAGAGCGGGGAAGCCTCTGCTGCTTCTTGAAGAGCCCCATCCCAGGAGCTCTGCCAGCTGCGGCACGGGCACAGCCCCGCGGGAGCAGCGGGAGGCAGCCGGCCCAGCCGGCTTGGGGGTTTGAAAGAGGGGGTTGAGCTGAGACAAGGGAAGGGCAAAGGCAGGGAGAGGGGATGGAGGAGAAAGGCAGGGAGGAGGCGGGAGCAAGGAACAAACCAACTCTCTGCCAGGAGCAGGAGCAGCCAGAGAGGCACAGCCCAGCGGAGCTCAGCACAGGAGGTGCCACTGCCAGAGCGTCGCCACCAACGGCAAAGGCGACACCAACACCAGTCGCCAGGGGCAACGGTGGGTGGGGCCAAACCACCTGCGGGGGGGGTGGGGAGAAGGGGCTGAACCAATTGACGGGGGAGGGGAGGGGAGGGGAGGGGAGGGGAGGGGAGGGGAGGGGAGGGGGGGGGAGGGGAGGGGAGGGGAGGGGAGGGGAGGGGAGGGGAGAGAAAAAAGGAAAAGGAAAAGGAAAAGGAAAAGGAAAAGGAAAAGAAAGGAAAGGAAAGGAAAGGAAAGGAAAGGAAAGGAAAGGAAAGGAAAGGAGAGGAAAGGAAAGGAGAGGAAAGGAAAGGAGAGGAAAGGAAAGGAGAGGAAAGGAAAGGAGAGGAAAGGAAAGGAGAGGAAAGGAAAGGAGAGGAAAGGAAAGGAGAGGAAAGGAAAGGAGAGGAAAGGAAAGGAGAGGAAAGGAAAGGAGAGGAAAGGAAAGGAGAGGAAAGGAAAGGAAAGGAAAGGAAAGGAAAGGAAAGGAAAGGAAAGGAAAGGAAAGGAAAGGAGAGGAAAGGAAAGGAGAGGAGAGGAAAGGAAAGGAGAGGAAAGGAAAGGAGAGGAAAGGAAAGGAGAGGAAAGGAAAGGAGAGGAAAGGAAAGGAGAGGAAAGGAAAGGAGAGGAAAGGAAAGGAGAGGAAAGGAAAGGAGAGGAAAGGAAAGGAGAGGAAAGGAAAGGAGAGGAAAGGAAAGGAGAGGAAAGGAAAGGAGAGGAAAGGAAAGGAGAGGAAAGGAAAGGAGAGGAAAGGAAAGGAGAGGAAAGGAAAGGAGAGGAAAGGAAAGGAGAGGAAAGGAAAGGAGAGGAAAGGAAAGGAGAGGAAAGGAAAGGAGAGGAAAGGAAAGGAGAGGAAAGGAAAGGAAAGGAAAGGAAAGGAAAGGAAAGGAAAGGAAAGGAAAGGAAAGGAAAGGAAAGGAAAGGAAAGGAAAGGAAAGGAAAGGAAAGGAAAGGAAAGGAAAGGAAAGGAAAGGAAAGGAAAGGAAAGGAAAGGAAAAGGAAAGGAAAGGAAAGGAAAGGAAAGGAAAGGAAAGGAAAGGAAAGGAAAGGAAAGGAAAGGAAAGGAAAGGAAAGGAAAGGAAAGGAAAGGAAAGGAAAGGAAAGGAAAGGAAAGGAAAGGAAAGGAAAGGAAAGGAAAGGAAAGGAAAGGAAAGGAAAGGAAAGGAAAGGAAAGGAAAGGAAAGGAAAGGAAAGGAAAGGAAAGGAAAGGAAAGGAAAGGAAAGGAATGGAAAGGAAAGGAAAGGAAAGGAAAGGAAAGGAAAGGAAAGGAAAGGAAAGGAAAGGAAAGGAAAGGAAAGGAAAGGAAAGGAAAGGAAAGGAAAGGAAAGGAAAGGAAAGGAAAGGAAAGGAAAGGAAAGGAAAGGAAAGGAAAGGAAAGGAAAGGAAAGGAAAGGAAAGGAAAGGAAAGGAAAGGAAAGGAAAGGAAAGGAAAGGAAAGGAAAGGAAAGGAAAGGAAAGGAAAGGAAAGGAAAGGAAAGGAAAGGAAAGGAAAGGAAAGGAAAGGAAAGGAAAGGAAAGGAAAGGAAAGGAAAGGAAAGGAAAGGAAAGGAAAGGAAAGGAAAGGAAAAGGAAAGGAAAGGAAAGGAAAGGAAAGGAAAGGAAAGGAAAGGAAAGGAAAGGAAAGGAAAAGGAAAGGAAAGGAAAGGAAAGGAAAGGAAAGGAAAGGAAAGGAAAGGAAAGGAAAGGAAAGGAAAGGAAAGGAAAGGAAAGGAAAGGAAAGGAAAGGAAAAGGCAGCTGAGAGAAGCTGAGAAACTCTCCCCCACCTCTAGGAGTCAGACAAAGAACTGCACGTTCTGCTCCTCAGCAGAGGAGAGCAGAGGCTTTTTTAGAACCAACTCAAATGAAGACCTAGAGAGGGTAAAAAATAACCCTTCTTGTGGGGCTGGGGCCCAGCTGGCTCTACTTGGGATTTTCAGAGCTAGGCACTTACCCTCTTTTATTGGGGTGTACTGGCTTTTGGTATCAAATAAATCCTGTGCTGAATGCTGGGAGCTCTTTGTCACCAGCTTATCCCAGCTTTTCAGTCTGCACAATCACTTCTCTCTCACCACAGCTTTAAATGGCAAACTACCTTGCTCTGACTGCACAGAGCTCACTGCAAAAGTTCCACTCCCATTGTACAAGTACAGGTTGTTTCCCTAGACAAGTCTAACCCACAACTAGAGGGAAATGGACAGCTAGAATTCTCCTGGCCTACCAGGAATTACTGGCAGGACAACTCTCTTTTCCCTGACTCTGGGGAAAATGTGAACACAAATGTTAACCCTCACCATGGTCTTGTTACATGTGCCACACCCAGCTACACAGAAAATCATCTTCAAGTTCCCTGCAGGCCCCAGCACCAGCCTGACCTTCCACAGGCAGCCCAGCTTTTGAACAGTATTGACAAGAATTTCCATAGATCTCAATAGGCAAATAGAGCAAATACTAGGAATGTGGTTTGGATAAATGCCCTGGGGGAACTACCAGGGTCCCTGGGGCAGCTACACTAACTCACACTCACAGAGAGAGACATTCATGTGCAGAAAGGAATTCAAAGAGATCAGTGACAGGTGATGGCAGATTCAGACTGAGTGGTTTCAGACCTACAGACCAGAAGTTTCCAAGTTGAAATATGACACCCCACTCCATGAGCATCAGAGGCTGTATGCTTCACAGAACACAGAGCCACACTTGATGAAGTTCTACATTCAGTTCTCCTGACAGCTTCTCAAGTGCTCACACCCCACAACTCTGGGTTAGTCTAATGCCTCACCCCATTCTAGGGAAGAAAAAGCAGTTATACCTAAAATCAGGATGACAAAAAAAACCCAACAGCTTACCACTTAGAGATTTTTATACATACAGCAATGGACAAAGAGAAATGAGACAGAAACCTACTTGGGAACAAGTCCCCCAGCATCACCCATCTTTTTCCTTTTTCCCTTCCAGGTGATGCTGGTCAAGCCCCAGGACCATGCAGCCATTCTCTGCACACCAGTCCCCTGGGGCTGGAGATCTGACACACGTTTAATAAAAGAACACAGCCCCAGAGATCTGCTCTGTTCATCTGCAGCTGGGGGGAAGGGGTGTGTGTGTGTGTGTGTGTGAGTGAGGAAGATCTGCTCTCCCATTCCATTTTTGCACCTCAGCAAAAACACTGCAAGATTCACACTCAAGAAATCAAATGGTAAGTGATGCAGAAGGCTCCAACCACACATTTCCACTGACTCCCCAGAAATATGCAAGCCCACACCATCAGTCACACTGTCCTACCTGCTGTAGAGGTGTCAGACCAGAAATGATGGTTTCAAGACAGAAAACACAACACAATCCAGCACAACAACAACAAATAAACACAACCTGAAGAAACCAGGAACACAAACCAAGAGTCCCTAACCAAACCCTAAAAAATGAAAACAAGCTTTCATCCTTCACAAGAAAAGACCATTCAGAACACAAGGTAAGGTAAAAATAACTTAATCCCAGGAATCCAGGCCAAAAAACCCAGACTCTGTCAGTGACAAGAACATGCTCACCTAAACTCTGGCATATCACCACCTTGCCACCCCACAGCCCCAGCACCTGGAACCCTAGCATCCCATTGCCCCAGCATATTGTAGCCCAAAGATACCAAAAAATGGAAGACAAGCTCCCTGGAGATCTCTGCCAGAGCCTTCAGGTGGCCGGGCCCAGGTCTCAGTGATCCCAGCTTTGGAGTGGGAGCTGAACAGAGCCACCAGCACACCACCAGCATCCATCTTCACATCATCCCTCACAGCCTGAAAAAGTGCCTGGCTTCAGCTGCCCAGGGCTGAAAGGCTGAGGCACTCAGAGATACTGCTCCCATTCAGGCCCAGAGTGCCCCAGGACAGCCCTGACACCCCCAAAATCATCCCTGGGACATGGACACCACAGCCCAGCTGTCCCCAGGGCTCAGGAGGATCAAACCATAATATAACTTACACACCTTGCTCCAGTTCCACTCAGCTTTTCATACCTACCCAGCCCCCTTTGTTTCACAGGTTGTTGGGTTTTTTGGTTTGTTTTATCTATGCCTGTATTCTTCTCTTCCTTTAAAGTCTGGATGTTGAGAAGGTGTTAATTAATGCTTCCATAATGGTCAATGAATCCCCTTCTGTGCTCCCAGTTTCATGAGGCACTGGTTCTTACTGGATGAGCTCTGCCTTAAGAGGAGTCACCTTTTTGTTACCCATAGGAACCACTGAGTGCGGGGCTCCACTATCAAATTAAACAACAACAAAAAAAAAATCTGAATTTTCACCTTCTATCTCAATTGTAATCCAGAGAATCGAGGGGGGCCCGGGGGGAGGGGAATATTAATAATTTCCTCAGGGCCCCCTCAGTCTGAGTCTGATTCTCCCCCACAATCAAATCCACATCAGGTTCTGAATTTTCCTGCTCTCGCTCATTTTTTTTCCATTTTTCCACTGCCACTCCCCTGATTTAACCCTGACAAGGTGGATTTCAGCAGCTAAGCACAGACACGAGGAAGCGGGCCCCTGGCCCGCTCTCTCTCCATCCCTCTCTCCTCCTTCCCGCCCTTCTCCTCCCTCCCTCCCTCCCTCCCTTCCTCCCTCCCTCCCTCCCTCCCTCCCTCTTTGCCCCCTTCCCCTCCATCTCTTTCCCGCTCCTCACCAGCCTTTTTCCTGCCTTCTCTCCCTGCCCAGATCCCCTTCCTCCTGCTCCCCCTCCCAGCTGGGCCGGGGCCGGGGCAGCTCCCGGGACTACAGCTCCCAGCATGCCCCGGGGCGCTCCTCCTGCTGCCTGAGCCCGCCCGACCCCGGGGCATGCTGGGAGCTGTAGTCCCGGGGCATGCAGGGGGCTGCAGGCCCGGCGGCCATCTTGGTTCCCGGGCCATGCTGGCAGCTGCCATTTCCCCACATTTCCCCATCCCGCAGCCAGGGAAAAACTCCAGGAGGGCGGCGTGGAGGAGCCAGCAGCTCCTACAAGTCCTCAGACTTCAGGGGGAAGCATGCAGAGGGGGGAAGCAAGGGCAGGGAACCCTGGGAGGAGTAGAGAGGTGGTCGGAGCAGCTGGGGAGCAGGGCAGGAGAGCCACAGACATCCCAGTTAGAATGGAATCCCACCAGGGAAAAAGAAGCTTTGAGAGGTGTGTTGGGAATAAAAGTGTTATAAATTGGGTCCCATAAATTGACCAGGACACGCCAATCAACTCACAAATTAGCATTTATTATCAAGCAACAGCAAGCAAACAGCGCTGGGTGCCCGGGAGTCCTTGCTCCACCAAGACAGCACAGCCACACTTAAGTTCTTCTCCATTTTATTGTCCCTTTCGCTATCAGCCCTGCTGTCCTGCGCATGTGTACAGTGCCACAAGGTCTTCCTTATCACCCTAGGTACAGGTTTCTCGAAAAGTGATTACATAACATCCTTAGTCACGTAGCATTTTATCCTTCAGGTACATTTTGTGGTAACTTGTTTTACAAACATTACATTTCCCATTTTAAACAAAAAATTCATCATACTTATGTCAACCAAAAGGTTCTTTTAACACTTAAAACCACTTTTAGGTTAAATGAACAAAGAACATTTCACATCATCTATCACAATCCCCCCTTTTTCTTTATCATATATTTTGTTAATTGAACCGTTGTAAGTTTTGACGGCTTAGTACAAAAGTTTCTGCCATTTCACATTCATTAGAGGGTACTTGTTCATATTTAGTACGCATAAGCATCAGATGAGCTGCTTCTAAGTGATTTTTAACTATTGCAATTACTTTATTAAAAATACAAGGCCCAAATTTAAGTCCTAAAACAAATAGTATAAGTGGCCCTGCTATAGTGGATAGTAAAGTTGGAAGCCAAGGGGACTGCCGAAACCAAGATTCATACCAGTTTTGTTGTGTTTCACGCTCTCTTTTCTGTTTTTCTAGCCCCTCTCTCAGTTTGGTCATAGTATCTCTCACTATTCTGGTATGGTCGGCATATACACAACATTCTTCATGCAAAGCTGCACAAAGTCCCCCTTGTTGTAAGAATAACAAATCCAAGCCACGTCAGTTTTGTAAAACTACCTCAGGCAAGGATCTCAAAGATGTTTCAAGTGCACTTGTAGATTGCTCTATTCGCATCAAATCTTCATCTACTGCTGTTCTCAACACAGTAAATTCTTGATTTTGTTTTATTAAAGAGGCTACTCCTGTACCTACACTGGTCCCTCCTAAAATTATCAGTGTCGCAAGTGTCAGTGCTGTAACAGGTTCTCTTTTTGCCAAGTGATGGTCTGGAGTTGTTTGTCTTTCATATACATAGTTTTCAGGGTGGTACAAAACTTTGGGCATTATTATTACCTGCACACGGTATTCGCTAGATTCATTAAATACTTTCAAAGAAACACATGTGGTAACTCCTGTTTTAGAACATACCCATTTAGTGTTCTTGGCAGCCACCTGCCAATCAGCTGGTTTCTCTTTTTTATTGACTGGTACAGTGATATTACATAAATGCCTTTTAGTCTCAGGCACTGTCCCTATACATCTTCCTTTCCCTGTTACCCTAGTTAAGGTAATTCCCTGGGTTTCCTCTCCTTTTCCCCATGTACACTGGAGTGGATTAGAGCCACTTACTCTCTTTGGTTTGTTGGTGACCCCTATGACCTCATAATAAGGCAGTTTAATACCAAAACACAACCAACAATGCTCAGTTAAAACTGGGTTGGTTTTGTTCAAAATTTGGTAACTGGCTTTTAGTATTTTCCAAAGATTACTGTCATCGGTACCTTTTCCTTTGGTAGGAACACTTGTCTTTTCAAGGGGCAAGATACTTGTTACACTTTCACCACTTATTTCATTTGTTGTCTTTTCTAGTTCAACATCCTCATCTTCAGTATCTCATGTAAAAACTGTATTTGGTCCTATAGCTGATGTGCCAGTGGAAACTGGTTCCTTTTTTATCATTATCAGGCCCCCTCTATCTGTTCCATGTTCCCAGTATCTTATTCCAAAGGTTTTCCCTGTCAGCCATCCTGTATGCTCTGGCTTTATTACTTGTAAGATCAAATACTCACAGGAACCTTCGCTTTCACCCAGAGTCGCTCCCGATGAGTCAAATAATGGAGGTTCGCAGCCCGATGGTCCCCTTTCTAGTATTAAAAATTGATCCTGTCCTCCCCCAGGACTCCAATATGATGCAATCGTCTCACACCCCCAGTATGCACAATAGTAATGACCCAGATAATTACAATAGGACCATCCAGGATTTGAAGCAGGACAAGAATAACATGAAAGGGGATCCCAGCAAGGGTTCCTGGGTACTAAATTACACAAACCATTACACAATGGCTTGAAATTGGGGTGCCCCAGAAGTTGTCTGTTCCTGAATCACTTTTGTACTTTCAAGTTGTATTAGAGACCACTGATAAGGCCGGTGATGTTCATTTCCTGGCTAACAGAATCAAAATGACCAGAGTAATTAACATTAGGTTCCCCATTATTTACTGCCTCACACAGTGTACTTCTCTGTCTTCGCCTCAGCCATCTTTTTGCAGAAGATGCCGGGAGTGTCTTCTCTTCTCAACAGCAGATAGTACTCTTCAGAGGCTGTGGGGTTCCTTTCAAGGTCTGAGATCTTTTAGCCGAAGGGACGTTTTTCTAACGCCGTATCCCACTCTTGTTCTGTCAATTGTCCGTATCTTATCTTTTCTTTAACAGGGGCTTTTGTAACACAGCATTTTCCTACTATTTTTGTCCTGTTCATAGCTTGAACACGTTCCACATTTGATTTTAAACTGTGCCAAATTCGAGCCAAATCCTCATGTTCTCGATTTTCTAATGCAAAACACCCCACGACATGCCACTCTCCTTCAGGCCTCCCTTCTCACTTGATTCCAAAATTCCATCAGGCTTCTGGTTTCCCCTGCGCTCTGTCGGTCTCTGACCCATCGGTCTTTGACCTGTTGGCCTCTGACTTTCTCGTATAGCAGCAACCATCATCTTTATTGTTCGCTTTTCTACCTCATCCTCCCTCTGGACATACACTTTTTGAGCTTCCTTCAACAATTCATCTCATCCTCTATCCTGCCAATTTTCTAATTTTTCCAACTTTCCTAATATCAACCCAGGATTTTGGCACAAACTGAGCTTTCAGAAATGCTTCCCCCAAAAGAGTATTTGGATCCAATCCTGAATACAGCTGTAGATTCTTTCTTAATCTTTCCTACCATTCTGTAGGGGTTTCTTTCTTCTTTTGATGTTCTTTAAATACTTTATTAATATTTTGTCCCCGTGGGACTGATTCGCTAATGCCCTGAATAATTATGGTTCTCAAGTCCTGCATATGCCCCCTATGTACTGGATCTTGATTATTCCTGTCAGGTTTTTGAAGGGGTCATTTAATATCTGCTGCAGGACCCTGCTGATGTTATCTATCCCATATCCTCATCCCTGCTGTTCTAATCATTCTCCGTTCTTCAGCAGTAAATAAAATTCCCAAAATGGATTGCAACTCTTCCCAAGTATACACATTAGGTCCCAAAAATTGATCTACTTTTTCTGCTACACCCAGTGGGTCTTCTAACAAATTCCCCATTTCCTTCTTAAATTCTCTTACATCCCCTGAGTTAAGAGGAACCACCACATATCCCATGCCAGCCTGTGGGCCTCCCATTGTTATTTCTCGTAATGGGTATAACCCCCTGTATTTTGTTCCAATTTCCCTCTAGTCTGACTTCTAGTTACTCATCTTTGGTCCACCTCCGAGGAGTCTGAATCAGACTCCTCGTTAGGAGGAGCGGTTTGAGTTGTCAGACTTGGTGAAATAGATGACTGCAGTTTGGGAGGTGAAGGTGATGGGACATATGGTGGTGGTGCAAGGGGAACGTCCTCTATTTTGGGTGTTTTCTTTTTCTTTTCTCCTCTTTCCTTTAAGGGGTATAAGTTAACCCTTGTTTCAGATCTAATCCACAAATTAGCATATTCACTTTCTTCCAGGCTAAATGGTTCCTTTGAATTAACATTTATGCTTAATGCCTGGCAAATCCAATCTTCAAATGACACAAAAACAGGCCAATATAGATGGTCTCCTCTAATCTGCTTACCTCCCCACACTTCCATACAATAATGTACCATTTTCATTTTGTTTTTACCCTGCCTAGAAGGGTAATCATTCCAATACTTAATCATTAACCCCACCGGACTATCCGGGAGTATTTGGGGAAGCCTAACTTGTGGTTCCCCTCCCATGGGAGCAGAGGGCTTGCTTTTTCTCTGTCCCATTTTCTGAGATGCCTTCACTCACACTCACTTCTGCTTCGTCCTATTAGTGACCCGGTCCCTCGCGGGGTGTGGGAACTGCACTACAAAGGACTCCGCACTCACTTCATCCGCAATTGGACGTCTGACACAGCACACCTCAGGATACCCAACCCCAACTGAACAGATAACCGGCCTATACGCACGCATCTTGCGTCTTCGTTCGGATCGTTGTGCACAAAGTTACCGTTTCTTTCTTTGCTTGCTGATGAAAATTTAGGGGTTCGTTGGTAAAGGTCTCAGTGAGTGTCCCAACACTGGGGCCACTTTGCAGCGGGGCTCCCCCCCCATAAGTGTCTCCACCGAGTCGCCTTTTTCTGGGTAACGGCACCAAATTTGTTATAAATCAGGTCCCATAAATTGACCAGAACATGTCAGTCAACTCACAAATTAGCATTTATTATCAAGCAACAGCAAGCAAACAGCGCTGGGTGCCCGGGACTCCTTGCTCCACCAGGACAGCACACCCACACTTTGGCTCTTCCCCATTTTATTGTCCCTTTCACCATCAGCCATGCTGTCCTGTGCATGTTTACGGTGTCACAAGCTGTCCTGCGCATGTATGCGTGTATGGCACCGCGAGATCTTCCCTAGAAACAGGTTTCTTGAAAAGTGATTACATAACGTCCTTAGTCACGCCCCTCAGGTACACCCCACAGCAACCTGGTTTACAAACATTACATTTCCCATCCCAAATATAAAAATTCCATAAGAAAAGGCTCCTTTTAACACTCAAAACCACCCCCAGGTTAAATGAACAAAGAACATTTCACACCACCTATCACAGTGTAACACACCAAAACAACTCCTCCTCATCCAAGCAGTACACAGCTCCATGTGGTAGAGGTGATGAGTTTTGGTTTTGGGGGTTGTACTGTTTTCCAAGAGTGCTCAGAGACAAAGCAGCTACTGAACTGTGAATCCTGAACTGTGCAACTGCTTTCTTTGACAAAAGAAACTGTGAGAAAGAAGATCATGCCATAGGATGTTCCCAGCTAAGCTTTAAGTTAAATTTTCTTCTCTAGTATGTATGACTCTGAAGGGGCCTGCAAGAAATCTCACTTTATACTTCAGTGTGGGAGATCCACTGTGTGTAGGAAGTATTTGGGTTTGTATGGGGTTCTCCTGGAGGAGCTGTGAATTTGGTCACTGCTCTCCCTTTAGTCCTGGAGAGAGGGCCCTTCCCTCCACTCTGCTGGTTTATGGCCTCACTTCTTTGGCCCTGGGAGTTACTGCCTGGTTTTGTGTGATCTGAAGAACGTTTTAGAAGTTTCCTATTGCACTCATGTTAATGGTATGTTTTCTGTATAATTCTAGAACAAGCAGGAACTGGATGAATTTGTCTCTGAAGAACCTGGACATGGTAATGTGTCATGTTAGAGTAAGGAAAAAGATGACTGCTCCTAACTCTTGAATACAACAGCTCGAAAGCTCTTTAGTGCCTGTGCTAAGCACAGGGTTTTTTCTGCTAGCTTTACACTTAATTGAACATGGAAACTTTCTGCTTACAAAATGCTTTGTAGGGCTTGTCATGGTTTAACCCTGGCCCGGCAAAACAACAGATTTAAACCGAGTAACAGATTTATATATTAATCTCTCTCTCCTCTGATAAAGGAAAGAGAGAGAGGATAAGGAAGAGAGACTTATGGGCTGGAAACTAAACTACAGAACTTTAATGAAACAATAATGATAAATAGGAACAAATTACTAAATATATACAAATATACAGGAAAAATGATCCCATGTTCCTCCCCCCCTTCCCCAATAACTCTCACATCACCACCGAGGCTGCAGGGCAGCCCTGGGAAAGTCCAGGCTGGACTCCTGGAGTCAGCAGCAGTCAGGAGCTGGAGGCAGGAACCCACAGATTCAGGCTGGGATGGATCAGGACCACAGGCACCGGGATGGATGGAATACCGAAGGAAGCAGGGAGGGCAGGAAGGAGTAGAGAGGGGCTTGACCCTTGTGATCCCTCAAATTTATACTGAGTATGACGTGTATGGGATGGAATACTCTGGTCAATTCTGGCATCTATCTTGTCTGGTCCTCCCCAGAGGAGGGTTTCAGGTGGGACCTCGTTGCTCCTTCTGGAAGGCAAAATGTTCCTGAGAGTTGAGCAGTGTCCTTGGCTCTGGATAACAGTCTCTGCTGTAACTATAAACATGGAGTGTTATCAGTCCTAGAAGCAGACAGTGTCTGAGAAACTTGCTGTTAAGCCCAGCAAGTGCAACTACTTACAAGAGACTTAGCTAAAAGCAAAAGTACAAACCAGACAATCACCTTTATTCTGGCCTAAACCAGGACAGAGCTTTAAGCAATTGCCTGAAAAAAACCAAAACAAAGAAAGCCGACCCATTTCCTCCACACAGATACACTTGGCTTAATCTGAAGTCCTCTTTCAGTGGAGTTAATCCCCAATCACAAAGATAAAAGGAGCCCTACACAGAGTTTCATAGACTTCAGCCATCACTTCTCCTCCCGTGTCCATTGATTGCCTTCAGCACTGACCCATAACACAAACCCTCTGCTGTCATTTCTTGGTCTTTGCTTTCCCTTACTCATTGCTGGTGTTTGTAGCTCCTCTGTTGCAGTCTTTTTTGACTAGGCAAGAAGAGGATAAGCAGTGACAAAAGTTATCCTTTCTTTAGGGAAAGCTCACTCAGTAGTGTTCAGGCAATCATCAGAGGAACTGAATATTTGTCATAGATGGCATTCAACATGTTCTGTGATGTGAGGCCAGATGTCCCAGGAGGAATTGCACCTATTCTGTAATGATGACTCCAGAGTTACAGCTTTGCAGTGCCTGGTGCTGTTTGAAAGCAGGAAGCCCCTGAGACAATTTCCTTCTGTTGCTGTCTGCTTTTAATCACAGAGAGTGTTCAGCTCTGGCTTCGTAGCTGTAATGTTCTGACAGTGACCTCTTTGCCCCTCTCTGCTGTAAAAGTAACACCAGGAATCTTGTCTCTTTTCTCCCCAGACACTGATGAACTTTAAACTACATCTTTGGGAGCTTATTCATATCTTCTGATGGATCAGAAGACATGAAAGAAGACATCAGAAGACATGAGCACCCCAGCCCTGTGCTCTGCAGAGCAGCACCCCCAGCTCGGGGCAGGAGGCAGCCTGGGGACAGGGTACAGGGATGAGTGGCTCAGTACTATTTTATGAACCTTTGGCACCTTTGAATGTTTCCTGCTGGTGGCCACATCTTGTCTTCAGTGCTGGGCTTGCTGTCACCTTCCCTGTAAGATTCATGGACTGGGAGGTCTGTCCTGAGAAGGCAACAGCACCTTGGTTAAGGACATTTCTGCTGGACAGGAATGACCAGGAGGTGGATTACCCTCTGCTCAGCATCACCTCAGTCCCCAGGATGGTGATGAGGCCAATGCTCCTGCAGGTAACTCTGGGCGGCTGAAGGATGAAAAAGGGATTGCTGAACCAGAGTGGGCAGGGGAAAGGAGGGCATGGGGTGCACCTGGACTTCAGCAAGCCCTTTGACATGATCTACAATTGTCCCTTAATACCCAGAGTGGTGATGTCTGGATTGAAGAGCTGGGGAATGGTGTGGGTGGGAAGGTCACAAGATGATGAGGGTCACAGTGCCATCAGTGACTCAAAGTCCTCCTGGCAGACAGTGATGGTGCCTCAGTGTCCAGCACTTGATCTAATGATGTTGCCTGTCTTTATAATCCCCCTGTGGTGTTGGACAAAAGGCATTATCAGCCCCTTTGTGGGTGAAGCCACGCTGGGGGAGCTCTTGAGAAACCTCACCTAGTTCATCCTGCCTTGAGCAGGGCTCTCAGACAAGATGATGCTCAGGGGTCTCTTCCCGACTGGAATATTCTGTGACTCAGTGAATCTTTCACTCCAAGACTTCTTTGAAGTCAGAAACAGGGAGGGGAAAAAGAGAAGAGAGAGAGGCAGAAGTAGAGCCCAAAAATACCTTGGGGAAAAAGAGAAGAGAGAGAGGCAGAAGTTGAGCCCAAAAATACCTCAGCTCCTCTGAGCAACGTTTCTGCATTTGAACTATTGATAGGAACTTTGCTTTGATGAGCTCTGAGACCAAAACAACTAACATGGTGACCAGCGACTGTTAAATGCATAGAGGGAATAATTATAACTAATTTGTTTTAACATGTTCTGATCAGATCTGTCACTATCTCAGCCCTTTGTGCCCCACATTGGTCCCAAATAAAAACTGTTGTGGTTGAGCACCAGAGAGGCACTGAGCACCATGCAGCTCAGTCACGTCCCCCTGTCATTCAGGTTGGGAAAAGAATAAGAAAAAAAAGAAACCACAAAACAGTAGATTGAGATAAGAAAAGTTTTATGGCTGAAGTAAGATAGAGTTAAATATTAATACTAATACTGATTCTAACACCAACATCATTACTAACAAAAAAAATATTCATTTTGAGGCTACCATAAATATTTCTCATAAGATTATCCAGAGGAGCCTGCAGGCACCTCTGACAGTGTGTCCATCTCTTCCAAAAGGTCCATCCTGTTCCATTGAGCAAGGCACAGGGCTCACAAAGCTGAGTGACTCCTCAATTAAAGATGACACCAGCCCACATACATGAGAAGTGGCTTCTCCACCCTGAGCACTGCCAGGAGACATCCCTTCCCAAAGGGGTGATCCCTTCTCATTTCAGATTCCACTTCTGCAGGGACTCAACTGGTTTCAGATCATGTCAACATTTAATGCATTTGAAACAGTATTTTCATTGTGATGGGAAAAAGAAAAAAAAAAAAGTCACAATTTTCACATCAAAATTCAATTTGTCTAAGGGAAGCCATTTGTCCTGGGAAACTATGGAGTTATAAACAGCTTATCTATTGGCTGCTGTGCCTGGAGTGCTGCTCCCAACTGCTGCTGTCAGCTTGTTTGACTTTGGCTGAGATGAGGCCAGTGCCAATAGTCAGCTGAATGCTTTTGCAAACAGTGTTGGGCCTCTGTAGGAAAAAAATAAAAAAAAAAATAAAAAAATAATAATAAAAAAAAAAGAGAACATGAGAAAATGGAACAAAGAAGAGAAAATACTCCTTTCTAAGGATGGATAAATAAAATTGATAATTGATAAATTGATAAATTGATCAAGTATGGGTTTGGTGATCAGGTAGTGAGGTGGATCAGGAACTGGTTGAAAGGAAGGAGTCAGAGAGTTGTAGTCAATGGGGCAGAATCTGGTTGGAGGTGTGTGACTAGTGGAGTCCCTCAGGGGTCGGTACTGGGACCGGTGTTGTTCAATATCTTCATCAACGACTTGGATGAGGGTATAGAGTGTACCCTCAGCAAGTTTGCTGATGACACTAAGCTGGGAGGAGTGGCTGACACACCAGAAGGCTGTGCTGCCATTCAGAGAGACCTAGACAGGCTGGAGAGTTGGGCAGGGAGAAACAAGATGAAATTCAACAAGGGGAAGTGTAGAGTTTTGCATTTGGGGAAGAACAACACTATGTCCCAGTATAGGTTGGGGGCTGACCTGCTGGAGAGCAGTGTAGGTGAAAGAGACCTGGGGGTCCTGGTAGACAAGAAGATGACCATGAGCCAGCAATGTGCCCTTGTGGCCAAGAAGGCCAATGGCATCCTGGGGTGCATTAGAAAGGGTGTGGTTAGTAGGTCAAGAGAGGTTCTCCTCCCCCTCTATTCTGCATTGGTGAGGCCGCACCTGGAGTATTGTGTCCAGTTCTGGGCCCCTCAGTTCAAGAAGGACAGGGAAGTGCTTGAAAGAGTCCAGCGCAGAGCTACTAAGATGATTAAGGGAGTGGAACATCTCCCTTATGAGGAAAGGCTGAGGGAGCTGGGTCTCTTTAGTTTGGAGAAAAGGAGACTGAGGGGTGACCTCATCAGTGCTTTCAAATATGTAAGGGGTGAGTGCCAGGGAGATGGAGTTAGGCTTTTCTCAGTGGTGACCAGTGATAGGACAAGGGATAATGGGTGTAAATTGAAGCATAGGAGGTTCAAGTTGAATATCAGAAAAAATTTTTTTACTGTAAGGGTGACAGAGCCCTGGAACAGGCTGCCCAGGGGGGTTGTGGAGTCTCCTTCGCTGGAGACATTCAAAACCCGCCTGGACACGTTCCTAGGCGATGTACTCTAGGTGGCCCTGCTCTGGCAGGGGGGGTTGGACTAGATGATCTTTCGAGGTCCCTTCCAACCCCTATGATTCTATGATTCTATGAAAATTTGTTCCCCGCCCCGTGCTTAGCAGCATGTTTCTCCTGCCTACTGGGAAGACTTAAGTAAACTTTCCAGCTCCTGCCTCCAACTTTTCTGCTGGTTGTGAGGGACCCTGGAAAAGGGATGTGGTGGTGTTTCCTCCTTGCTGATGTGATGCCTGCAGAAGCAGTTGGCAGCCAAAGCTGGGGCTGTGCTGATGGCTGGGGGACATAGACTCACCTCAAATCTCTGAGTGGTTTGGGTTGCAAGGGGCCTTTAAAGCTCATGCATACCAATGCCCTGCAGTGAGCAGGGACATCTGCAACTTGAGCGGGTTGCTCAGAGCCCTGTCCAACCTGTCCTGGAGTGTTTCTGGAGTCTGCGCTTCACCAGGGCTTGGGCAACCTGGGCCAGGGCTTCAGCACTCTCAGTGTAAAAAATGTCTCCCTGCTCTGCAGTCTCAATCTCCTCTCCTTGAGTATTAAAGCATCAGCCCTTGTGCTATCACTAAGCAGTCTGTTCCCCTCTGTCTTCGGAGGCCCCTGTAAGTACTGGAATGTGCTCTAAGGTCTCCCCAGTCCACGCCTGAGTGCCGGCTGGCAGCACCATGTCCTGGGGGCAGCTGAGTGCCTGGGGCACCGTCCCTGCCCCCGGGTCTCAGCTGCCTTCCCTGTGCTGCTCCCTCTGGACGCTGGGCAGGCTCAGGGCTGGCGGCCATCTCTGGGGACCTGCCTGGTGCTGGCAGAGGAGCTGGGCTCCTCTTGCTGTTCCGCTATGCAGAAGAAGCTGAAAAGCCCCACGCAGAGCCCTGGCCGCCCTCCTGAAAAGGGAGAGCTGTGGTTGTTGAGCTGGGGCTGGCAGGAGCATGGCCATGGCTGTGGGAAAGAGAACTGTGGGCGAGGGGCTGGGCAGGCAATGGGTGAGCTCCTGCCTGCCCCTGCCAGCCAGGCCTTTCCCTGGGGAGGGGTGGCCGGGGCACCCCCAGTCCCCATCTGCCCAGTGCTGCCGGCCTGGCCCCAGTGCCGCTCACCAGGATGGCCGGGCCAGGCCTACCCTCGCCTCGGGGACATACCTGGGTCATCCTCGGGCACGTCCCTGGGGCCAGAGGAGGGCTGTGTGTCACCTCTGGTTTCGGAGGCCACCTGCACAGGGTGGAGCAGAGGGATGGAGGGGATGGCAGCGGGAGGACATGCAGAGCACATGGGCACTGAGCCTGCCTCCAGCGCCTCGGGATGCCCGGTGCTGGCCATGTCCCTCTGGGTCACCTGGTGCTGAGGGTCCCAAACCAAGGGAGGAGCAGCTGCTTCTCCTTCCTCGTGGGCTGCTGGGCAAGGTGGGGGGTTGCCAGGCTCTGCCGGAGGCGATGAAGAAGTCCCTAGAGCCTCGTGTGCTGCCGAGGAGGCGATGGCTGTGCTGGCCTCTGCCTGATGGCCCATGCCTGGTACCATGTCCTGCGGTTCTGCTGCCTGCTGGCCAAGTCCCTGTCCCACACGCACAGCCCTGGCCACAGCCTCCATGTAAATCAACCAGGCAATGTCCAGCAGAGCTTGGTCATCACCTCTGGGGCTATGGGGGCAGGTTCCAGGCTTTCTGCCTCCACTGCACTCTCCTGGCTGCATCCCTGTGTAACACGTGCAGCCTTGGCCAAAACCTTGTTCACTAAGAACTGGACGGTGTCCAGCAGAGCTTGGTCATCGTCTGTGGAGCTGTGCAGGGCAGGTGCCTCGCTCTCTGCCTCCACTGCCATGTCCTGCTCTTGGTCTCTGTCGTCTCTGCTCTCATCCTCTGCAGTGCTGACACATGCATGGACATCGCTCCCCTCGGCTGACGGGCCCGCTCTTGTTCTTGCTGCCCTTGTCTTGCCCGTGAGATTGGCCATGTCCTGCTGTTCATCCAGCTGCTGGCCATGTCCTTTGATCACAAGCACAGCCTTGTCCACGACCTCCTTCAACCAGAACTGGATGGTGTCCAGCAGAGTTTGGTCATCACCTGTGGGGCTGTGCAGGGCAGGTGCCTGGATCTCTGGCTCTGCTGTCATGTTCTGCTCACCAAAGGAAAGACAAGCTACTGCTTTTGCCTTCTCTTGTGCCACAGGAGCCAGAGGTAGGAGGTGCCTATCCTCCTCCAGACCGCTGGCCAGGTCAGAATCTGCTGGCTCCCCAGCTGTGAGCCCTGAGGATTCAGATGTGCTCTGCTGGGAGCCATCCTCCTGTCCCATAGACTCTATGCCCAAGCTGCTGAAGGAGCCGGGTCCCTCCTTGGGGCCAGCACTGGGGTCCTGAAAGAACTGGAGAGAGGGCCAGATGATGTCATCTTGGTCACTGTCACCTTCAGCCTCCTCATCCTGGGCCAAGTCCTCTGTCTCTGGCACTGGCATTGGCAGGACTCTCCTCCCTGCTGCCCCTGCTTGCTGCTAGCTGGGTCCATGGGCTTCCAGCCACTTGATTGTGTCCTGTTTGCAGGCAGCACCCCGCAGGCGTTCCATGTTTCTGACCTCTGGCTGTCGCAGGCTCAAGCTCAGCCTGCGGATCTAGAAGGAGAGAGGGGGGGTTGGTCTTTCCCAGCACCCACCTGCTGGGGACCTGCCAGCAGTGGCTGCTGTCACAGGGAGGCAGGAGATGATGTGGCTGCAGCTGTCTCTGATGGGGCAGATGGAGGCTCCATCCATCCATCCATCCATCCATCCATCCATCCATCCATCCATCCCTCTGTCCTGTCCCGCCCTGCTCCATCCCATGCTGTCCTTGGCACTCACTCAATCACTGACTCACTCAGTCCCTCCCTCACTCCCCCTCCTGGTTCTGACCCAGAGCTGCCATGCCTCCATCAGCAGGAAATGCTGCTCTTTGCTCTCCTCATGCCAGAGCTGCCTGTCCTCCAGGCCCCCCTGCTGCTATTGCAGAGTGTCTTTGCTGAGCTGGGCCAGGCAGCTTCTCTTCTGCTCCTCCAGAGGCTCCGTGTGGACGGGCAGGACAGTGTGATGCTCCGGAACAGCCCCAGGGTGCCCCCTGTGCAGTGACCTGATGTTGGGGTGGCACCTGACACGCACCCTCAGCCTTTCTGGGTTGTGCTTGTCCCCAGCACCCTGGTCCCATGTCCCTGCCTGAGGAAGCTGGTGCAGGGGTGCTGCCACCAGCACCGGTGTCCCCACATCCATGGGAATCAGGCAGGGGACGAGCTCTGTCGGCTGCCTGAGCCTCCTCTTCTCTTGCCAGCATCGCCCAGTCCCGCTGTGCCACCGACTGCTGGTGGTGTCCCCATGGCCCCAAGTGACAACCTTGCCCCGGGGCTTCTTGAGGAGGCACCGGGCTGTCCCCTGCCCAGCTGGGACAGAGGCTGCGGGGCTGTGTGGGGCAGGCCTCCAGCTCTCCACCCTGGTGGCTGTGCCCCAGTCACCCCAGGTGCCCCAAGCAGACAGCCCAAGCTGTTGGTGGCTGCTGGCCGTGTCCCTGCCTCTGGCAGAGGGTGCAGAGGGTGCAGAGGGTGCTGCTGGCAGGGGAGGCAGCTTGCAGCAGGCACTGGAAGCTGTGTCACTGCCTCTGGCAGAAGGTGCAGAGGGTGCAGAGGGTGCTGCTGTCAGAGGCGGCAGCCTGGGGCAGGTGAAGCCCAAAAAGGCCGAACAAAACTGTTTAGAGACAGAATTTTGTGCCTTTAAACAGTAAGGTATTTATTGCGGTGCCGGAGGATCCCCAGCTAGTGCTGGACAGAGGATTCCAAGGTGTTAGTAAAGAGTTAGTAATTTATACAGTTTTAGGGGAGATTGCAACATCTTTACATACATATTCATAAGACTGCAACATGTAATTATAATATTAATAACAGAAGGAGTCATCTTTTGGGGAGATATTTTAGGGTCTCCAGGGGTCTTAAGAGGAAGTAAAGAAGTCTTCCTCAGGATTGAACTTTTTACCTTTCTTGATTCTTGCTGACTCCGCTATGGTGTTGTAAGACGATATCAGACTCAAGACATTACTCAGTCCCTTATCTGCTAATTGTAGCATCTTTATCTTCCTTCATGTAGGTGTTTTCATTCTTTTGGTGCCTGGTTAGCCTTGGCAATGTTTTGTTTTAAGAACAGAGTCTACACTTGAAGTGATCTTCAAGATGGGAGTTAGCCTTGTCAGGGCCTTGCTCTGTTTGGTTACAGGTTAACCCTGTCAGGGCCTTGCTCCTTTTGGTTACAGGAGGTTAACCTTGTCAGGGCCTTGCTCTGTTTGGTTACAGGAGGTTAACCCTGTCAGGGCCTTGCTCCTTTTGGTTACAGGAGGTTAACCCTGTCAGGGCCTTGCTCTGTTTGGTTACAGGAGGTTAACCCTGTCAGGGCCTTGCTCTGTTTCACAGGCGTTGGCACCCGTGTCCCTGCCTCTGGCAGAAGGTGCAGAGCGTGCAGCCTGAGGGGGATGTGGCAGCTTGTGGCAGGCGCTGGCAGCTCTTGGGGGCTGAGTTGCGGGTGCATGCCCAGGGTCCTCATCCTCCCTGAGGAGAGGCAGCCAGGATGGCTGAGGAGCTTTCTCCTCCTTTTTCAGCCTGCTGTGTGGCTGTGCCACCCTTGGTACCGGGCTGTCCTACTGCAAGAGAAACCCAGGAGAGAGGCTGCAGTGACTCTGGCGTGTCCCAGCTGGGACAGAGACATCCTGCTGCCAGGATCCCCTGGCACCTATTCCCTCCTGGGCTGGGAAGATGTCCGTCCATCCCTGTCGCCCTGGGGCTCCCTACCTGCAGGCGGTGGCTCCTCTTGGGGCGAGGCAGCCGTGGCAGGCTGTCCCCATCAAGGGACAAGGCCTGGTGCTGGCTGCCACCCTGCAGCACTGCCAGGGGCTGCCTGTGGCCCATCTGTGGGCAGGAGGAGGAGGAGGTGAGGGGTGGAGGTGGCTGCTGTGGCACAGCAGCCCCCACGGTACCTGCAAGCCCAGCCCTGGTGCCGAGGCAGCGCTGTCCCACCACTGGCCTCTCCCTCCTGTCCACCTGGAGTCTCAGCTTGAGAATCGACAGCCCCTTGGGCTGGGAGCAGCCCTTCACCTTCTTCTCCATGGACATCTTGTGCCTCTTCTGCCGCAGACGTTCCACAGTCCCCCGGAGGAGCTGCTGTCTCCTCAGAGAGGTGCCCTCCTGGGAGTGGGCCCCCCAGGGCTTGGGCTTTTCTCAGATACCCCACCATGGTTACCATGGAGACCCCTCTGACAGTGGTGTCACAAAGCCCTCGTGCTGGCTCTGAAGACATGTCACAGAATCATAGGCATGGAATGCTTTGGAAGGGTTAAAGCTCATCCAGTTCCAAGCCCCCTGGATGAGTAGGGACATCTCCCACTTGACTGCAGCCAGGCCTGTCCCCAGCCACTCACTTCTTCATCCCAGCAGCAGCATCGGCCTCTCTCAGTGCCACCCTCTCCTTGAGCTGCTCCAGGATGATCTGCCCCTCCTCCTCCAGCTGCATGATCAGAGAATCATAGAATGCTTTGGGATGGGAGGCACCTTAAAGGCCATCTAGTTCCAAGCCCCCTGCACGGGCAGGGACACCTTCCACTACACCAGTGTGAATTAGCATTCAAGTGTTGCTTAAAGTGAAGAAAGAAATTTGGCAGAAAATAAACCCCCTTGCAATCCAGTGTCCTGGTTTGGGCCAGGATAAAGGTGATTTTATGTCTTGTAGTTTTGCTGTCAGCTCAGTCTCCTGTAAGTATCTGCACTTGCTTAACTGAACAGCAAGTTTCTCAGTCAGTGTCTGCTTCTAGGACTGATAATGCTCAATGTTTCCAGTTCCTGACAGAGACTGGTGTGCAGAGCCAAGGGTTTCAGCTGAACAGCTGGAGTCATGGCCATCAGCACAGCTCAGTCTCTCTCTTCTCCACCAGATCTATCTCCTACCTCTCCACTCACCCTGCTGGAAGCTGCTTTATCCCCACCCCAGGGAGGGACAGAGAGGGAGCTTTGGGGAGGAGGTCCCAACCTCAGAGAACCCAAAGCATTCTCCAACCCTTTGCAGCCCACCATCCACAAGGGATTGCTGCATTGCACATTTGTAAAATCATATTAAGTATCTTATTAATAAAAACAATCAAGTGATATCGAAACTCAGGCTAGTGTGCCCCCACCCAGATTTGCAGCCACAACCTTCTGGACACTGAAATGTAATCTCTGGGTATGTATGTTCTCAGAAAGCCATCCTAGTTGAAAAGGGTTCTTTTCACCTCAAAATGACAAAATACAAGAATATTGCTACTGTTTTCTTTCAAAGTCCTGCTTCAAAGTCACAATAAAATGCTCCATATGGTTTTTCCCTAACAAAAAATAGAAACAGACATGGTCCCATCCTGCCATCCCCTGTCCTCTGGGGAGTGTGTCATACTGATAATCACTTCCTTGCTTTGCTTTATACAGTAAAAAACCCCAATATTTTAAAGATGTGGAGGTATGGAAACTCTCAAGCTTGGAAAATGTGGTGACCTTGACCATTTCCCTTCATTTCTGGTGCTGGCTGAGGTGGGTCTGGTGATGAGAGATGAGATCATAACTCTGGTAAAAAACGTTCTTACACTGAGAGCAGCTTTAGGTTTGTTCACCCCCATGGAGGCGCTGATGTGACAGCAAGTGGGACTTTCTCCTGAAGCTCTTGGAGCACTGGGGACACTTGTAGGGTTTCTCTCCTGTGTGGATGAGACAATGGCTGATGAGATCAAGGCTCCTGGCAAAGCACTTCCCACAGTCGGGACACTTGTAGGGACGTTCACCCGTATGGATCCGGAGGTGTTGGTAGAGGTTTGAGCTGGTTGTGAAGCTCTTCCCACACTGGGGACACGAGTAGGGTTTCTCTCCTGTGTGGATGAGACGATGCCTGATGAGATCAGAGCTCCAGGCAAAGCTCTTCCCACACTCGGAACACTTGTAGGGACGTTCACCCGTATGGATCCGTAGGTGTTGGGTGAGATTCGAGCTTCTTGTGTAGCCCTTCCCACACTGGGGACACGTGTAGGGTCTTTCCCCAGTGTGGACATGTTGGTGACGAATCCAGGAGGTGCTATTGTTGAAGGCTTTCCCACAGTGAGTGCAGGGATACAACTTCTCTCCTGTATGGATGAGGTGATGCTGTGATAAATGGGTACTCCGGGTAAACCTCTTCCCACATTCCTGACACTTATAGGGTTTCTCTCCTGTATGGATGCGGTGATGTCCCAATAAATTGAAACTCAAGGCAAATTCCTTCCCACACTCCAGACACTTATAGGGTTTCTCTCCTGTATGGATGAGGTTATGGCGTGATAAGCTGCAACGCGTCGAAAACTCCATCCCACACTCAGAACATTTAAAGGGTTTCTCTCCCGTGTGGATGCGGTGATGACGTGATAAAAAGGAACTTCGGGTAAACTGCTTCCCACACTCAGAACATTTATAGGGTTTCTCACCCGTATGGATCCAACGATGCTGGGATAAACTGGAACTCTGGGTAAAACCCTTCCCACACTCCAGACACTTATAGGGTTTCTCACCCGTATGGATCCGTTCATGTTGGATAAAATGCCATCTCCTGATAAAACCTTTCCCGCAGTCAGGGCAGGTGTAGGACATGGTGCCTGTGGGATGGTGTCACCGTTGGACCAGATCCCAGCTGTCACTAAACCGTCTCACACAGTCAGGAACTCTCTGGGGTCTCTCACCCCGATGGATTTTCTGATGGTGGAGATGGGCCCAGCAGATCCTAAACCATCTCCCGCGTTCCTTGCTGATGTCAAATTTTTCTCCTGGATGGATTCAATTATTTTTCACCAAAATTACACTTATACCAAAATCTTTCCTACCCTTAGGACATGCAGGGAGGTTTTTGCCCAAATGGAGTCACCCCGTGTTCGAAAAAGAAGCCCTAGTGTGGTGACAACGAGGAGTTTGGGCTTTTTGTGGGGTGAGGGCAGCCAAAGCCTACATCAATCCTACTGTGGGTGAAAATGGAGTGTGAGGTGGAATAGGGAGGTTACCCATGGAGCTGGACACCCACTGATCATCCTTTACTTCATCTTTAGGAGCTACACTGGCACCCAAAACCCAAAGGGACCATTGTGTGGGGCAGGGGGTGCTGGGGGTTTGAGCCACTCCTGGCTTGAGCTGTGATGACACAATTGTACTGACACTGCAAGGGGTAATTCAGGACTCCCCCATTGCTGTCTTAAACCCTGGGGTGATTTTGGGTTATTGTATCTCACCCAACCACTTTGGTATGAATTTGTGTTCCCCATCCTGGCACCAAATCCCGCCATGCCCTGGGGGTTCCCCCATCACACCCACATGCAGGATGAGCTGCCATCCACTGGGATGAGTTGGGGTCTCCTGGGATGTTTTGGGAATCCCCAATTGTGGCTCCTGAACCCTGGAGTTATTAAGTCCCCTGGAAGGATTCTGGGGTTGCCATGGTTACCCCTGGCTCCAGGGTGATTCGAGGGTCCCCACCTGCAGCCCCCAAACCCTGGGGATGACTTGGGGGTCCCCTATCACAGCCCCCACCCCAGAATGATTTGGGAATCCTCAGATGATGTGGGGCGAGACCCAATCACAGCTCCTCCACCCTCCCTATGGGGTTGGGGTCACCAATCCCCCTGCCCTCACCCCAGGGAGAAGTTTCAGGCTCAGTTTGGTTCTGGTCCTGGGACAGAATTCACTCTACAATCATTTTTGTTTGTTTGTTTCTGTTCAGAGCACCTGGAGTTTTGGGAAGCTGCAGACTCCAACTCTGTGAGTGCCAGGGAGTTCAGCAGTGTTGGGTTGGGTTCTCCCCAGCTCTGGAATCTGGGATCCATGTGGGACTGGAATGTTACTGGTCTGAACCTCCTTCATACCCTGGGAAGACTTTGGGAGGGACTGGGAGAGAAATGGGGGAGACTGGGAGGGACTGGGAGGGGATCGAGGGGCACTGGAAGGGACTGGGAGGTTATATGGGGGAAGTGGGAGAGACTAAGAGGTGGCTGGGAGGAACTAGGATGGGACTGGGAATGAAATGAGGGAGACTAGGAGGGACTGGGTGGAGATGGGAGGAACTGGGAGGTTATATGGGGGGATTGGGAGAAGGTAGCGTCAACTGGGTAGGAGTGGAGGGGTGATGGGAGGGGACTGGGAGGAACTGGGAAGGGACTGTGAGGGAAACGAGGGAGACTGGGAGGGACTGGGAGGGGATGGGGGAGACTGGGAAGGGATCTGGGGGCACTGGAAAGAACTGGGAGGTTATATGGGGGGACTGAGGGGGTGTTGTGAGGGGACTGGGAGGAACTGGGAAAGGACTGGGAGGGATTGGAAGGAAATGGGGGAGAGTGGGAGGGACCGGGAGGGCATAGGAGGTGATGGGAGGGACTGGGAGGGGACCGAGGGGCACTGGAACAGACTGGGAGGTTATATGGGGGGACTGGGAGGACATATAGGGAACTGGGAGAGACTAAGGGGGTGCTGGGAGGGGACTGAGAGGAACTGGGAAGGGACTGGGAGAGACTGGGAGGGAAATGGGGGAGGCTGGGAGGTACTGGGAGGTTATATGGGGGGACTGGGAGAAGGTAGAGGGAACTGGGAGAGACTAAGAGGGAAATGGGGGAGACTGGGAGGAACTGGCAGGAATTGAGAGAGGATCGGGGGGACTGGAAAGAACTGGGAAGTTATATGGGGGGACTGGGAGAAGGTAGAGGGAACTGGGAGAGACTGAGGGGGTGCTGGGAGGGGATTGGGAGGAACTGGGAGGAACTGCGAAGGGACTGGGAGGAGCTGGGAGGGAAATGGGGGAGACTGGGAGGGACTGAGAGGGACTGGGAGGGGATCGGGGGGCACTGGAAGGGTCTGGGAGGTTATATGGGGGGACTGGGAGAAGGTAGAGGGAACTGGGAGAGACTGAGGGGGTGCTGGGAGGAACTGGGAAGGAAATGGGGGAGAGTGGGAGGGACTGGGAAGGGACTGGGAGGAACTGTGAGGGATTGGAAGGGTATTGATAGGAACTGGAAGGAAACTGGAGGGCACTGGGAGGGACTGGGGGGGATTTGGGCTCCAGGGGGGTTCCGGGAGGTTTTCCCGGTCGCTTTTTTACCTCTCTCCTCCCACGCCGCTTTCGGCGCAGCCCTGGTGACGTCACACAAAGCGCGACGGCGCCGCAGCGAAGGGGCAGCGGGGGGGCGCAAAGCACGATGGGAGTTGTAGGCGGAGGCTGCGCGGTGAACGGCGGCGGCGCGCAAAGTCTGATGGGAAATGTAGTCCGGAATCCCTAAGGACTGACCCGACCCGAAACACCGCAGAAATGACCCAAAATCCCTCCCAAATCGCCCTGAAATGCCTCAAACTGGAGCCCAGCCGGCACGGAACGGGAAAAAAGCACCAAATACCCAGAAAGATACACAGAAAAGGGAATTTGGGGGGTAAAAATTCGAGGATTTGCATTGAAATGGGGGTCTAGGGGTTGAAAAATGGGCATTTTGGGTTAAAAACGAAGGGATTTTGGGTGGAAAAGGGAGATTTGGCGTCGTAAGGGTTTTTTTTTTTGGTAAAAACGATTTAGGGTGGAAAATGTAGGATTTGGCATCAGAAAATGGGCATTTTGTGTAAAAAACAAAGGGATTTGGGGTGGAAAGGGGAGATTTGGGATCTAAAAGGGGGAGTTTGGGTAAAAACTCAAGGATTTAGGCTGGAAAATGTAGGATTTGGGATCAAAAATGAGCATTTTTAAATAAAAACTAATAGTTTTAGTTTGGGAATGCACTTGGGAAATTTGGGAATGCACTTATGCTCTTGGGAATAGGATGGAACACTCTGTTTGCTCAATTTTGGTGATTTATCTTGGCTTCTGCTTCCTAAAGGAGTGTTGCAGGTGTGACCTCCTTTCTCCTTTTCTCTTTCTGGAAAAGATGTTCTTCAGCACTGAGCAGAGGCCTTGGTTCTGCAGAACATTCTGCAGCAGTAACCGTAAAGATTGAGTATTATGAGTCCTAGAATCAGACACTGACTGGGAAAAAACTTGCTGTTAATTCAGCAAGTGCAGCTGCTTACAAGAGACTGAGCTGAAAGCAAAATTACAAGGCAGAAAATTAGCTCTGTCCTGTCCCAAACCAGGACACACGGGTACTGAGGGAACTGAGGATGTGGCTGCTAAAGCCCTGTCTGTTATATTCCAAAAGTCACGGCAGTTCAGTGAAATCCCCACTGAGTGGAAAAGGGGAAACATAACCCCCATGTTCAAAAAGGGAAAGAAGGAAGATCCAGGGAATGCCAGGCTGGTCAGTCTCCCCTCTGTGCCCGGGAAGGTCATGGAGCAGATCCTCCTGGAGACATTGCTGGAGCAGAAGAGTAATGAAGAGGTGATTGGGTATAATCAACACAGCTTCCCCAGGGGCAAAACGTGCCTGACAAACCTTGTGGCCTTCTATGGGAATATCACAACACCAAGAGACAAGGGAAGAGACCCCAAGGCCATCTACCTGGAGCTGAGCAAAGCCTTTGACACTGTCCCACACAAGATCCTGGTCTCCAGCCTGGTAAAATATGGGTTTGACGGATGGATGGATGGATGGATGGACCATGGGTTGATAAAGAACTGCCTTGATGGCTGCACCCAAAGTGTGGCCACAAGGATGATCAGAGGCTGGAGAACCTCTCCTATGGATACAGACTGAGAGACTTGGGGTTATTCAGTCTGGAGGGGAGAAGGCTCCGAGCAGACCTCAGCCTTCCAGTACCTGAAGAGGGCTACAAGAAAGCTGGTGAGGGACTTTAGGATGTCAGGTAGTGATAGGACAGGGGGGATGGATTCAGATTAGAGAGTAGATTTAGATGAGATATTAGGAAGATGTTCTGCACCATGAGGGTGCCCAGATAGGTGGTGGAAGCCCCATCCACCCCTGGAAGTTTTGAAGGTCAGGCTGGATGGGGCTCTGAGCACCCTGATCTAGTGGGAGGTGTTGGATAAAACTGGGCTTACTAGAGAGCAGCCTGGAAGTCAGGACCAACTGGTCAGCTTGGGGAGGTGGGCTTGAAACTGAAGGAGCTGCAGGGAGGGATCCAAGGTGGCAATGACCACCCCACCATCACCACTACAACTGATCTGGGATGAAAGCAGGCCAGCCAGAGGAGTGTCAAATGTGCCTCGGCTGTCTCCTTAAATAGGAACCAAAAGATCAGCCTCCTGAAGTGTCTGGATACAAACAAAAGCAGCCTGGGAAATCAAGAGGAGGAACTGGAGCTCCATGCCCAGTCAGGGAGTTTGATATCATAGGAACAACTGAAACCTGGTGGGAAGGGTCACAGGACTGGAGGATGATGACAGAAAGTTATGGGCTGCTCTGTAAAGACCCAGACAAGAGAAAAGCCTCAGAATCAGCTCCTCAAACCCCCAGAGCTTTTTCCAGCTGTGCTATAGAGCATTTCAAGCAGACACAATGCAAACACAGCTCTCAGGGCAGCCACGGTGCCTCTGCCAGCAACATCTTCAAGCAAGGGAAAGGAAGTGAGAGGTCTGAGAGCTGCAGGGCAGAGGAGAGGGGCAGCTGAGAGCAGTCCCCGAGGGGAGAGCAGTGCTGGAGCAGAGACACCTTCCCCTCTGGGGAAAGGAGAGAGGAGAAGGGAGAGAGCATGTGAGGGTTAGGGACAGCCAAAGTTTTCACTGGTCACTCTTTGCATTTTTTTGCCAGTCCTGATCGTTCGGAGTTTTGGGAGCCCTATTTTTCAGTGCTGGGACAGTGGCCGCCGAGGGCTGGTACGTTCGAGGTTTTTGTTAAAATACCAACCTGTAGCCTGATTGTTGGTGGTGCTGTGGGTAGAATCATAGAATCATAGAATTGGCTGGGTTGGAAGGGACCTCAGAGATCATCAAGTCCAACCCTGATGTAGGGTGGCATGTGAGGGTTAGGGCCACCGAAAGTTTTAAGTTTTCGGTGGTCACTTTTTTTTTTTTTTTTTTTTTTTTTTTTAATGTGTGTTTGATTGGCTTAATGCAGCGTGAGTGATGAAACCTGGATTTGGGACCAAAGTTGAGATGAGCTGAATGGGACTGCACTGCTCTGCCTTGCCTGGTTTGTCTTGCTGCATGTGAGAGGGAGGAGGGACTGGAGGGGACTCCAGTGTGCATCCACCTGTTTGATCAGGGACTGCCTCAGCTCCTCTGCCTTGTCAGGCAGTAAGGGACACCAGGGGCAATGCTTGGATTGAGATACTGTGGAAATTCAGGGAAGAGAAATGATATAACTCTTGTACTCTGTAGGATGCATCCTAACATACTGGGACAAAGTTAACTGGGGATCCCCAACCCAGAATGAAATATAATAATTAAACATATTTTAATTCATGGTGGCCACCAGCTAGAAGATAGAGAAAAATATTCTTAAAATGGGAAAATTTTGCATTTATAATTGTGCTGCTAGTGTGTAAATTTTTCATTTTTTTTCAGTTTTGATATACTCTACTGTTACGAAGTTTGTGACCATTGTACATAGTGAATAATGTTACTGCATGTAATGCCACCAATAATTCTCTGATTTGGAGTGCCCTACCCTAAAAGACATCAGTTTGTAAAGTGAGCCTCTTGAACAATGGAATTGCTAGAACAACAGAAATTCTTTTGGAGCACTAAATTCCCAGGTCCATCAAGTCCCAAGGATGTTGCTACAGAACCCTGAGCTTTGGAGGTGACACTGCTTGAAGAACAAGGACTCTGCACATCATACATATCACCACTGCCTGAACTGAAGAAGCTGCAGTGAAGATGCTCAGCTTGTAGCCACCATATTCCTTATATTCAGGGGTCTCCTCCTGCCTGAAGTATTCTGTGACTCATGGAATCTTTCACTCCAAGAGCTCTTGGAAGACTGAAACAGGGAGGGGAAGAAGAGAAGAGAGAGAGGCAGAAGTAGAGCCCCCAAAATACCTCAGCTCCTCTGAGCAATGATTCTGCATTTGACCAACTGCTAGGAACTTTCCTTTGGTGAGTGGTGGTACAATGTTATTTATACCCAGAATCAGTGTCAGCATCTTGCTAGAACATTCAGATGGGGTTTTTCATTTGAAAAGTATGAATAAAAAAATAGTTCCAGGAAAAAAAATGCTGAGCATGTCTGGAAAGGCAGAAAAGTAGCAAGCATCTATTCTAACTAACACTTCATAAAAATACTGAGAATCCACTACAATATTAATATCTGTCACTGAAAATAATCACAAGGCTTCTATCCCTGCACACCATTCTATGCCCTGTGCTGATCCTTCCTGTAGCACGACATGTGATGGCCATTGGTCTGAAGCAGAATCATGCCAAGCTACCACTGCTTTGTGTGAGTGAGCAGATCCATCCAGGAATGGAGTAGGAGCTCTCTCTGGTGGGACTGTTGAGAAAATAGAACTTTGGATTGTTAACTCTTGCAGGGACTGTAACCATTTGTGACTCAGCAAGTTGAACTGTATCAGGGTAATCTGCTAAGGCAATTTGAGAAGACAGTGGCATTTGAATAGCTGTATGAAATTCCTGTTTTGTAATAGGGATATGTATTATAGCAACATCTAATGCAAAAATTCCTCTAGCACACAATCACAGTTCTGTAAACACTTGTGATAACATTTCAAATCTAGACTGTACTGTTTTGGTAAAATGATATGATAAAAATTGACACTCTAGCATCCATATATTTTTGCTATCCCATTGCCCTATTATTCCAAAAAGCTGGAAAAATTTGTTTATCACAAGATGTCTCAGAACTAATTTTGGATCATAACGATGTGAAGAAGAGTGTTTAATTTTAGTCCAAACAGTGTCTGGTGCTCGAGATGCCTCAGGATTCAATTGCCTGGGTGATGTAAGATTGGTATCACCCTTCAATAAATCAAATAATAGGGATGGTGTCTCATTAGAGATACTGAGCAAACACCTTACCCAATTTATTGTTCCCAGTAATTTTTGCAGATGTTTCTGGGTTTGAATATCAGAGGTTGCTGATCGTACTGTTGTGAGGCCCTGGGAGTGGTGGTGGCTCCGGCATGGGGAGGCAGTGAGAGAAGCAGCAGTCGTCCCACCTCGGGCACACTTTTACTGCTTGCATCATGGCTGAAAACACAGAACCTTTTTTAGAGCCTCCCTCTCCCTCCACAACTTTCCTACCCCCACTCTTCCCGAGGGCTGCTGCCAAAATGTCTTTTGCAGTCACAGCATCACCGACAGCTCTTGAAGGGGTGAGGGGGTGGTATAGTTCCAGCTTGTTTTCAAGATCTATTAACCCTGGATCAAAAGGGTCCTCATCCCCTGAAGAAACAAAGTCCTCCATTGGAAGCTTTGATGTGAAGTTTCAGAGTCAGTTAACAATGCATCAGTCGTAGCAGGTATATCGATAAGAACAGTCTGTGTTACTGCATCGTGAAAAAGCGGCTTGGCCATGGTGGCCGTGCCCTCCCTGGAAAATGACATGAGATTTTTTTCAGTCTTCTCCTTATCTCTAGCATTCTGAGAATGTCCTCACACAACATGACATGAATCAGATAGCGTTGGTGAGTGAGTTGGGTGGGTATATAATAAGCTCACAGCAGTCATTAGCATTCTCCAGGTTATCAGATGATCGGGTGAAAAGTCTCGTCCAGTGTCCCGTGCCCTTGTCAATGCGTCACCCACATTTTGCCATTCAAACATTATATAACTTCCTGATTCTGGGTAACACTGGCAGTTGTTGGCACCCATAATAATAACAAAGTAAATTTCTGGAGTCCTATTTTAAACCCCTGTTCTCTTGCTATATGCTGCAAAAATTCATGATGAATCTTCTGGGATTGGGTCACTGTTTGACTCATCTTTATTTCTTCCCCTGGACACAGTGCTCTTTTACCTTCCCTTGAGGAGGGGAAGGTAAAACCTTCCCATTCAGCTCACTCGGGGGTGTCCTCCCGGAGATTTTCAGAATTCTCTGAGTCCTTCAATTTCTTCTTGAATTCCTCACAAGGAGTGCTATATGATGGAGGACATGAAGGCACAGACACCAATTGCTGAACACGATCAGAATCAGTTTATTGTGCAGTTCACTACATTTATAGAGTATCCAGATATCTTGATTGATCTACAGTTTGCGCCTCAGAGTTCTCTTTCTACTAACATAAAACTTTATCTAACCATTTCCCACTGGAGGTGCATGGTACCAGGACATAACATTGTCCAGATGGCAAATTCCTCAGGATATTTACAGCTCTTTGTTTCCTTCAGGGTCAGGCTGTATCAGGCAGTTCACATGATTCCTCTATCCCACACAGCATCCGCTCCTCTGCTGTTCTTCAAAAGGCAACTGGGCTCACCAGGGTGTGGAGAAGAGGAATTATGAGGAGAGGGTGAGGGAACTGGGGCTGTTCATCTTAGAGAAGAGAAGGCTGAAGAGAGACCTCATTGCTCTCTACAGCTACCTCAAAGGAGGTGGTAGTGAGACAGACACTGGCCTCTTCTCTCTTGTGACCAGTGATAGGACAAGAATAAATTGGTTAAAGCTACACCAGGGGAGGTTCAGGTTAGATATTGGGAAAAACATCTTCACAGAAAGAGTGGTGGAAACATTGAAACAGGCCGCCCGGGGAGCTGGTGGGGGAACCATCCATGGAGGTGTTCAAAAGACAGGTAGATGAAGAGCTACAGTGGGTGGTTAGGTGATTAAGGGTGATAGGATTGTCAGCTGGACTTGATGATCTTTTCCAGTCTCGATGATTCTGTGATTAATTCTAGGGAGGGAGATTGCTATTATTTCATCATCACTGTGCCCAAGATGGCCTCCATCCATCACATCAACCACAAGTCCATCTCTGTGTGCAAACATCAGGTTCATTGTGGTGTCGTCTCTGCTTGGTTCCTTCACAAGATGTGTCAGGAAGGTCTCTTCCACACACTCCAGGAATGCCCTGGACTGTTCCCTCTCTGCTGTGCTGTATTTCCAGCAGACATCTGGGAAGGGGAAGTCCCCTATGAGAACAAGATCTCAGATATTGAAATAATACTTCATCTGGCTCTTCATCCTGGTTGAGTGCTCTAGAGCAGACTCCCACCATGGTATCTGCCTTGTTGCCCTTCCCCCTGATCCTTTCCCATTCACTCTCCACCCAATCCTCCCCATGGTTCAGCTCTGGGCAATCAAAACTCTCCCTGACACACAGGGCCACCCCACCGCCTCTCCTGCCTGGTCTATTGCTGCACAAGTGGCACAAACTGCTGAAGGAGAAGGGGACTGGAGCCAGTTTGCAGAGCTGGAAGCAATCCAGCTGGCTGTAGAGACTGGGGAAGGAGAAAAGGGGACAGTGCTCCAGCTCTGTAATGACCCCTGGATGGTGACAAATGCCCCGTGGGGATGGGTACAGCAGTGGCAGCATCTGGGCTGCTTCACCCTGGCAAGATGCTGTGTCCCATCCACAGAACCTCTTTGTAAAAGTGCATCAGGTACCTGAGAGTTGGGCCCCAGCAGAATATCCAAAGAACAAGCAGGTGGGTCAGGCTGCTAAGGTCAGTGTGGCTCAGCTGGGTCTGGACTGGCAAGATAAAGGTGAATTATTTTATAGCTTGGTGGGCCCATCAAATCCATCCAGGAACAGATGAAACACACAGATGGGATCATGAGGGAGGGGTGGGCTGAGCATGGATGTTATTGCACAGCTGATCCATGAATGTGAAATATCTGCTGAAATCAAGCAAGCCAAGATCATCTCAAGTAAGTATTTGTAAAGAGTTGTTCAACCCTGAACAAGGTGTCAGCCACCCCCAGGGCCATGCTGGTTCCTGCTTATGGGTTGGTACATGCTTTGGCATCTCAAAGATAGGAGAATTTTTTAAAAAATTCAACTCCACTAATTAGCAATAGGATCAATAATTAGATCAGGAATTATGTCCTCTCCATAAAGGAGAAAAAGGGAAAAGTGTAGTTATAAATCATGTCCAGGCGATAACACACAAAGTATGGAGATTTCTCCTGCACCAGTTTCTCTTAACAGAAATGGTGAGAACTGTGATTATTAACAGTCTGCAGGAGGTGGCAAATGAAGAAGGAAGGAGATGTTCATTCTGACTGCAGGTCCCAGGTCAATGTCACCATCAGTGCCACACAGCACAGCCCAATGATGCCCTTGAGCAGGTTCAAGGAGATGATAATCCATCAAACTATATTGTGTTACTTTTCTCTGCTTTCAAAGAGGGAAACTCCTGCAGTGCCTGAGTGCAGCAGTTCTCTAAGGGAGATGGGTTGGGAGCTGGTGCAAAGGAACTGTAACATCCAGCTGCAGCCTGCAGGGGAGAAGTCTGAGGAGAGGAAAAGACACACAGGTCCTAGGAGGGACAGGGACAATTTGCCAGCGCCACCTTGTCCCCACCACCACCTTGTCCCCCCCACTTGTCACCTCTGGCTGGCAGCTGGCACTCGTTCAGCACCTCCCCGTGGCACTGTGCTGCCACTGCCTTCCCCCAGTGTGAGCCCAGAGCAGTGCCTGGTGGGACAGCCTGAGCTTTTCTTGGCCTCAGCTGGAGACTCTTTTCCTTTGGATTCCCTGGCCCCCACCTCCCCCTTTCCCCTCTTCACTTGCAGAGCCCCCGGGCAAACCCAGCGCGGCGGGGCCAGGGCCGGTGGGAGGCACGGAGGGCACGGCCGGCACCCGTGAGCCAGTGGCAGTGGGTGTCCCCCCTTTTGGGATGGAGTTTTCTTCCGCAGCCAGGAGATTCTGTCCGTGCTGGCTGGTGCCAAGAACGCCCATTCCCTTTCTGAGGGGGAAATGCAAAGTACAGCCTGCAGGGCGTTCTTGCTGGCAGTGCAGAGGCTGCTGCCAAAGGGCTTTTGGAAAGGGACACTTGGAATGCATTGCTCCTCCTGCCCCTAAGGGAAGGTGTCCTGCAGGCAGGGCAGGAACGGGCTCGCTGTCTCTGCCCCCATCCCCTCATTGTGTGACAGGACAATCGCTGCCAGCGCTCGGGGCTCCCCGCAGAGACCCCGATGATGCTGGTGCCATGCGGGGTGGGTGGCTGGGGATGAAGTGGCAGCGTGGGGACAGGAGTCAGCTGAACCAGCAGCAGCTGCTGGATGGAGGGGACAAGTGCTGGCACTGACAAGGGGGTGGAGGGAAATGATCCCAGAGCCTTCCCAGGGAGCCAATGAGAGCAATGTTGTGTTTGGGGTGGTGAGGAGCAATGTTCTCCATGGAGTGCTGGATCTCAAAGGCTTTTCCTCACTGTCCAGCTCTCTTGCAGAGACACTCTGCATCAATTCTAATTGAATATACATTTCTAAACTGTAAACCAGTAAAATAGAACTTCTTTAAAAAAAAGACATTGATGGTCTTTTAAATCTTCTTCCACACTGGAACCTCTCCAATTAGCTGTGCAAGTCTTGAACATTAAAAATACCACGGAGTGACACATGGCAGCTCAGAACTGTAGTGGGCCCCATGGTGCCAGTGGGACTGAGTCCATGATCCTCAGGTATTGACAGGAGACTGAAAAACAAAAAACGTCTTTAGAAGTTAAAGCCAAAACAAACACCCAAATTATCTTGAATTATTGATTGGCCTCATTGGGTCCCATTACTGATAAAGCCTTCCCAGAGACTTGTTAGAGAAGGTCACTGGAGGCCATGATTGCAGGGAGGCAAAGATTCTGTAAAGGTGGCTCTGAATCCACGAGTATTTATTTATTTATTTGTTTATGTATTTATTTATTTATTTATTTATTTATCAGTCAGGCCAAACTCTGAACATGAGGCAATGGGGAAGAGAGAGCCCATCCCTCACTTGTGGGTCAGGACTCTTCCTGGGGGCAGTGGGGTGTGAAGATGAGCAAAAAAAACTGTAGGAAAAATGCACAACACCTCCTGGGTACCCCAAGAAGGGGCAAGGAGCAAATCAAGTGCAGAGCCTAAACATAAACTTCTGCCTGGTGGTGGTGACACAGTGACCATTTCTAAAGTCACCTTTCCAGACACAGAGTGTCCAGACAAAGGCCATTCCCATTCCTCTCCAATTGTCCCCTTCTCCTACTCTTTGTTCATTCAGATGCCTCTCCCCTGGGTGCTGCTTTGAGCAGCAGGTTGTTCAAAGCTCGCCTGTCTTTCAGCAGCCTGATTGTCTCTTTAGCCACCTCTGGCATGATGAGCACAGCTCTCTTTGCCCATCTCTCTCTCTAAACCATTGCTCATCAGATTCTTCTTCACTTTCTCTGACTTTTCTTGGCTTGCCCAAAGGCAAACTCCTGCTGTGCCCGTGTGCAGTCAGTGCTCTAAGGAGAGCAGGTGGGAGGTGGTGCAGTGGAGCTGTAACCTCCAGCTGCAGAGAGGAGAGGAGAAGTCTGATGCAAGGAGCAGGGATGGAAGTCCCAGGTGGGACATGACACAAATGGTGGGGCTGGGGAGGTGAGAAGTAAAGTTGTCCACACAGTGTCAGACCTCAGGGAACTTCTATCAGAAGAAAAAAGTTTTCATTAATCACAGTACAAAATGTTAACTACAGTGGGAAAATCTCTCCAATTATCTGTACATGTCTTGAAGATGTGAAGAATATCCCATGGAGAGCCATGGCCCTTTAGTGCTCTCTGTATTTCAGTGAGCCCCAGGGTGTGTTTGGTGCTGAGTCCATGATCCTCAGGTGCTGAGAGATGAATGAACAAACTGCTCCAGAAGTCAGAATGGAACCTGAAAGTCCCTTGAAGCATTGATTGGCCCCACTGAGGCCATTGCTGCCAGAGCCTCCCCATGGCCTTGTTAGAGCAGATCACTGGAGGCCATGATTGCAGGGAGGCAAAGGCTCTGTAAAGGTGGCTTTTATTTATTATTTTTTATGAAGCAGTGAGGTCAGTCTCTGAACCCCAGGCAATGGGAAGGCAGAGCCCATCCCTCACCTGTGGGTCAGGATTCTTCCTTGGGACACTGGGATGTGAAGATCAATAATGTCAGAAAATGTACACCACCTCCTGGCTACCCCAAGATGGGACAAGGAGCAAACCTAGTGCAGAGCCTCAAGAAAATGTTTTTCCTGATGGTGATGGTGACACAGTGAGCATTTCTAAAGTCACCTTTCCAGACACAGACTGTCCAGACAAAGGGACAGACTGGAGAGGTGGTCCAACGAAAACTTCATGAGGTTGAAGAAGGACAAGCACAAGGTCCTGCCCCTGGGTTGGGGCAATCCCCAGCACAAATCCAGGTTGGGTAGAGCATGGATTGAGAGCAGCCCTGAGGAGGAGGAGGAGGACTTGGGGGTGCTGGTTGATGAGAAGCTCAGCACCAGCTGGCAAGGTGTGCTGGCAGCCCAGGAAGCCAAGCATGTCCTGAGCTACACAAAAAGCAGCGTGGCCAGCAGGTCAGGGGAGGAGATTCTGCTCCTCTGCTCCACTCTGCTGAGACCCCACTGCAGTGCTGGGTCCAGTTCTGGAGCCCCAAGCACAAAAAGGACCTGGAGCTGTTAGAACAAGTCCAGAGGAGGCCCCAAAGATGATCAGAGGGCTGAGCATCAGGAGGTCTCTAGGCCAACCTCCTGGTCTCATCAGGGTTGGTTTGGGGTAAGGGAAGGTTGCTCAGGGTTTTTTTTTAGTTTGGGGCTTGAAAAGCTGCAGGGATGGAGATGACACAAGCTTTTGGGAGACCAGCATGGGTGTCTTGATGAGAAGCAAGTTTTTAAGTTTTTCCTTTCTTGTTTCAGCTGATGCCCATTGGTCCTCACCATCCCATCATGCACACCCAGGAAGGACCTGGCTCCATTTCTTGCTGATACCCAATGAGTTATCATATGATCACAGGATATTTTGAATTGGAAGGGACCCATCAGGATGATCAAGTCCACCTCTGTCCTGTGTAGAGTACCCCTGGGATCACACCATGAGCCTAAGAGCATCATTCAAACTCTTCTTGGACTCAGTCAGGTTTGGTGCTGTGACCACTTCCCAGGGGAAGTGATCATTGTTATAAAGCAATGAAGTCATTGGTCACAGGAGTGAGAAAATCAGACCCAGCCCCATCTCCTCCTCTTGTGAGGATCCACAATGGGCTCTCCCCTCAGCCTTCTTTTCTCCCAAATGAACAATCCAAGTGACCTCAGCTGCTCCTCATAAGCCATCCCTTCCAGACCCTTCACCATCCTTGTTGCTTTCCTTTGGACACTCTCCAACACCTTGATGCCTTTTCTATCCTGGGCTGCCCCAAACTGCCCCCAGCACTCCCAGTGAGGCCGTACCAGTGCAGAGTAGAGCAGGACAGTCCCCTCCCTGGGCTGGCTGGTGACACTGTGCTTGATGCACCCCAGGACAGGGTTGGCCCTCCTGGCTGCCAGGACACACTGCTGGCACATCTCCAGTTTGCCAGCAACCAGGACCCCCAGGTCCCTCTCTGCTCTCCAGCCACTCCTTCCCCAGTCTGCACTTGCCACCAGGCTTGCCCCATCCCAGGTGCAGAATTCAGCACTTGCCCTTGTGCTTGGTGATTCAGCACTTGCTGAACTTGGGCTTCAGCACTTGTCCTTCCTCTGGCTGCTCATTGCCCATCTCTCTAATCTGCCCAGCTCTCTCAGCCACCAACTTGCTTCAGATTCCTTCCAGTCCTGCCCCCAAGTCACGGATGAAGATGTTGAAGAGGACTGGGCCAAGGATGGAGCCCTGCAGGACCCCACTAGTGACCGCTCCCCAGCCTGATGTCACCCCATTCCCTGTCACTCTTTGTGCTCCACCTGTGAGCCAGTTGCTCACCCATCACACAGCACGGTTGTCCAGCTCTAGGATGGACATTTGATCCAGGAGGATGCTGTGAGAGACAGTACCAAAAGCTTTCCTGAAGCCCAGAAATATTACACCCTCTGGCTTCCCTTGCTCAGCTAGCTGGGTTACCCTGTCATCAAAGATTTGACCCACTAGGATCCCCAAGTTGTTCTCTGCAGGGCTGCTCTCAATCCATTCATCTCCCAGGCTTTACTGACAGTGGGGATTTCCTCCTCCCAGGTGCAGGACCTTGCACTTGGCCTTGTTGAACTTCATGAGGTCTGCACAGAGCAACTACTCCAACCTGTCCAGGTCCCTCTGGTTGTCATCCCTACTCTCAAGTGAATCAACTGTGACACTGAGCTTGGTGTCATCTGCAAACTTGCTGAGGAATCACTTGATCCCACTGTCTCTGTCACTGATGAAGATGTTAATTAGTACTGGGGACATCCGGTACTATTTAGAAGGTACCTTTAAGCCCAGAAGGGACATCCTTCATTATTGGTTTCCCTTGGACACTGAGCCATTGACCATAACTGTCTGCATGAAGTCATCCAGACATTTCCTTTTCCATCCAACTGTCCATCCATCAGACACATGCCCCTCTAATTCAGCAATGAGAATGTTGTAGGGGATCATATCAAGTCTTGGTAGATGATGTCTGCAGCTCCTGCCTTGTCCCCTGCTACAATTACTCCATGGCAGAAGGCCAGGTGGTTGGTGAGCCTCAGTTTCCCTTTGTGAAGCTGTGCTGGCTGCCTCAGATCTCCTCCCTCTGCCCCATACATTTTGATCTGGCTTCCAGGAAGATCTGTTTCATGATTTGACAGCTCTTCAACACTAACATGGACTTCTGAGGCAGTCATCCTGACCCTTGTCATGTGAGAAAACTGCCAGGAAAATGTGATTTTAATAAGGAAGGTGTGACTTAATAGGATTTGATGTCAAGAAATGCTTTGTTACTAAGTGGAAGGGATGTGTAAAAGTTGGAGTGGCTGAAACGCAGATTTGAGGCAACAATTTGTAGAGGGACAGTGGAAATGGAGACAGGAACAGGTTGGAGTGGTCTGTCCAGGGATTAGGGAAAAGAATGAGGAAGCCCCCCCCTCCCCCCTTGAGTCATGAGGATCAGAGTGAACCCCCTTGCTTTCTAAAATTCTCAGAGGACTCCAGGTGTGCCTGGATAAAACCTGAACACCAGAGGATGTCTCAGAAACAATACATCAGGTAAATAAGTCACTACTGGATCCTTTATTAATTTCAATATCCAGGGAACATAAGTATTACTTTAAAACCTTTCTAATTAATATTATAAAGGAAGATACAGAACGCAAAATGGTACAAACAATGAGATTCCTTTGTGCACATCATCACCACATGTAAAACAGAAAAAAAACACTACCATGAGAAGTCCCAGGAGGCAGGCTGAGCCTGTGTTGAGACATTATGAATGATACATTATCAATGATATGCATAAATATTTTTTCATTTTTTTACTCGAGAAAAAAAAAATGTCATCAGTTTCCACACAGCACCCTTGAGCTCCTGGTTCCTCATGCTGTAGATGAGGGGGTTCACTGTTGGAGGAACCACCGAGTACAGAAATGACACAGCCAGGTTCAGGGATGGGGAGGAGATGGAAGAGGACTTCAGGTAAGCAAAGGTGCCAGTGCTGATGAACAGGGAGACCACAGCCAGGTGAGGGAGGCACGTGGAAAAGGCTTTGTGCCTTCCCTGCTCAGAGGGAATCCTCAGCACAGCCCTGAAGATCTTCACATATGACACCACTATGAAAACAAAACAGCAAAATGTAAAACAAGCAGTGACAACACTAAGCCCAAGTTCCCTGAGGCTTGAGTGTGAGCAGGAGAGCTTGAGGATCTGGGGGATTTCACAGAAGAACTGGTCCAGGGCATTGCCCTGGCAGAGGGGCAGGGAAAATGTATTGGCTGTGTGCAGCAGAGCGTTGAGAAACCCAGTGCCCCAGGCAGCTGCTGCCATGTGGACACAAGCTCTGCTGCCCAGGAGGGTCCCGTAGTGCAGGGGTTTGCAGATGGCCACGTAGCGGTCGTAGGACATGATGGTCAGTAGAAAAAACTCTGCGGACAACAAAAAAACAAAGAAAAAGAGCTGTGCAGCACATCCCCTGTAGGAGATGTCCGTGTTGTTCCAGAGGGAATTGGCCATGGCTTTGGGCAGAGTGGTGGAGATGGATCCCAGGTCGAGGAGGGAGAGGTTGAGGAGGAAGAAGTACATGGGGGTGTGGAGGTGGTGGTCACAGGCGATGGTGGTGATGATGAGGCCGTTGCCCAGGAGGGCAGCCAGGGAGATGCCCAGGAAGAGCCAGAAGTGCAAGAGCTGCAGCTCCCGCCTGTCTGCAAATGCCAGGAGGAGGAAGTGCCTGATGGAGCTGCTGTTGGACATCTGATGCTTTTAAAAGGCATGGAGAGCTGTTTGAGGACAAAACACAATAATTAAGGGGACAGTTCTCTGAAAAATGAGACCAATTTCTCATTCCTTATCTCCATCCTACACACATGCACTTTTCCAGGAGTTCTTCCTTTAAACCCAGGCCTGCAGCCCTGGTTGTTGTTGACACAATAATTTAGGAGACAAGTCTCGTAAAAGATAAGACTCATTTACCATTCCCCATCTCCATCCTTCACACACAGGATTTTCTAGGAGTTCTTCCTTGAAGCCCATGGCTTCAGCCTTGGCTATGTCAGGAGGAGCAAGGACTCTGTTCACTGGCTGCCAAGGACTTGTCCCAGCTGCTCAAGAGGGGCTGTGTGGAAATGCTGGGGACAGGGAACAATCCTAGAGTAGAGATTTTTGAAAATAAATCATAGATGATGCTAAAGCCTTGTAGGTTCTCTGCTCTCTGCATAAATGAAACCTCACACCAGAAAGCAGCCAGGGAAGTTTTTGTTGTTTATCTTTAGAGCTCCCCCCATCTCCTCTGGGGAGTGTTGTTGGCTCTCAGAACCCCTCAGCATTGCTGCAGCACTCAGGCAGAACAGAGTGAGCAAAGAGCATTGCCTGCAGCTGCATGCAGAGAAGGGGGAGCTGGGCTGTGTCTCTGTCTCTCCCTGCTGAGAGCAGAGGGAGCCAGCTCAGAGCACTCAGGGTCTGAGCCTTTCTCAAGGTCTCAGCACCCCGTTTCCAGCCCAGGAGAGACGAGGCTCCTTGTGCCCCCTGGAAGGCAGCTGAGAGCTTGGAGAGACAGCCTAAGGAGACAGCCCAGGGATGGAAGGAGGGCATCTGATGAAGGGAGGTCAGCTCCCTCCCCAGCCTCCCTCAGCCTGCACTGCCCAGAGCTTCCCAGGGCAGAGCACAGCTGGACACCTCCTTGCCTGAAACCATCTGCATGGGAGGAGCCTTCCCCAAGAGCTGTGCCTGCAGCTGAAACTCCCGCTCCCAGCCTGACAGCAACAGCAAGAGCAGCTGAGGGGGGCATGGAGAGAGGCAGAGGGGCACTCAGGAAAGCCTTTCCCTTCCCCAGCCCTGCACAACCCCTCCCAGATGTTGATCATGCCTGGCAGGCACCTCCAGCCCCTGGGCAGGGGGAGCTGGGCACATGGCACCACAGATGCACTTCACCTCTTGTGTCAGCAGATGGAGGAGGAGGTGCCCAAGAGCCCAGAGCCCACGGGCTGCCTGAGGGCTGTGCTGTCACACAGACCCTGATGGACCTGGCAACCTGATGCTGGATGGAGCTGGAGGCTAACGGAGCCTGAAAGCACTGCCTGAGGTTCCTAGCACACAGGAGGCTGATGGGGTAGGGACTCACAGACCCTGATCTCACCTGCCCAGGTGAGGTTCTGTCCCACCCTGCCAAAACAAAGAAAATTGGAAGTGCAGCCTGAGGAAAGCCAAGTTTCCCAACACGAATCTGTACCCTGACAATGATTATAAAAATCCTGTCAGAAATATTCTGGGTATGATCTAAAGCCAAGAGCAGTTTTGTGCCAAAGAATCCTCTCAAAACCAGCAGGAGCCTGCCCTGTGCTCCCTGTCTCCTGCCAGCCACAGCTTCTGCCAGCAGCAGGGAGCTCCCCGGGCAGGCTGAGAGCTGCCCCTGGCAGGCAGGCAGCAGAGTCCCTGCCCCAGCACACAGCCCCTGGGCTGCAGGACCCTGCTCTGAAGGACAGCCCTGGCCACCCCTGCCCCCACACACCCCCCTCAGCCCCTGCAGCCAGCCAGCCCCAGCAGAAGGCAGCCCCATGCCCTCTCCCTCTGACGCTGCTCCAGGACAGCCCTGCTCTGACAAACCTTTGCCTCCTGCCCACCAAAAGCCTCCGCAAGGATCCCAGCAGCTGGGGCACAGCCTGCCAGCTGGAGAAGACCCCCTCCAGGAAGCCCAGCTTCACTGCCCTGCAGCCAGAGACTCACCATGCCAGAGGCTCCCAAGATTTCTCCCCCAGGCAGCTCTCAGCTCTCCTCCCAGCCCAGCCTGCCTTTCTCCTCTCCTCTCCTCTCCTCTCCTCTCCTCTCCTCTCCTCTCCTCTCCTCTCCTCTCCTCTCCTCTCCTCTCCTCTCCTCTCCTCTCCTCTCCTCTCCTCTCCTCTCCTCTCCTCTCCTCTCCTCTCCTCTCCTCTCCTCTCCTCTCCTCTCCTCTCCTCTCCTCTCCTCTCCTCTCCTCTCCTCTCCTCTCCTCTCCTCTCCTCTCCTCTCCTCTCCTCTCCTCTCCTCTCCTCTCCTCTCCTCTCCTCTCCTCTCCTCTCCTCTCCTCTCCTCTCCTCTCCTCTCCTCTCCTCTCCTCTCCTCTCCTCTCCTCTCCTCTCCTCTCCTCTCCTCTCCTCTCCTCTCCTCTCCTCTCCTCTCCTCTCCTCTCCTCTCCTCTCCTCTCCCGTGCCCTGCTTTCCAAGTGACTTTGCCACTTGCTCAACTCTCTCGGGGCTCCCTCCAGCTCTCCCTGGGGCTCCCCAGGAACCCAAGGTGACACACACTGAAGTCAGCGCTGATGTCCCCTCCCTCCTTTCCAGCACAGGCACTTCCCCTCCAGAGACACAACCTCTGCTTCTCCCACTCTCCCACTGGACACCCAGGCAGTGCCAGGGGGAATCTCCTTTCCCTCCTCTGCCCACCCAAGCCACGGCTGACACTGGAGGTGCCAGGGGGGGTCCAACCTCACTCAGGGCAGCTGCTCAATGGAGTGGCCAAGCACAGCCCTGGGGGGCTACAGGAAATGTCAGCCCACTCCAGCACAACCACCTGCTGCTGGCACAACAGCACAGCACTGTCACATCCCATGGCCTGACCCAGACAACAGACAAAGGACATTCCATCTCCCAGCCCAGAGTTTCCCTTGCAGGGAAAAGTTACCCTGGGAGGGTAAACAAAGAGTGACAGCCTCCTGACACCATCCAAATACACCTTGATCAGATTCAGGTGAAATGACACTCAAGCTCTTTTTCTCTACAGTCAAAATATCGATTCTGTTCCTCTAACAAAGTTTATTTCAAGCAAGTTTTAGGGAACACGAATCACTCATAAGTATGTGTGAATATATAACACAAAATTAGATACTTCAATGTTCAGGCTGAGCAATCACAAAGGCTGAGTGCTTGGATCACAAAAAACATAAACTCCAATGACATCTCAACAATCCAATCCCCTCACCCCATGAGTCCAAATATCACAAGACATGATGATATCATAAGGCAATATCATAAGCCAATGATATCATGATGGGTGCAAGCTGAGCATCTTCACTGCAGCTTCTTCAGTTCAGGCAGTGGTGATATGTATGATGTGCAGAGTCCTTGTTCTTCAAGCAGTGTCACCTCCAAAGCTCAGGGTTCTGTAGCAACATCCTTGGGACTTGATGTACCTGTGAATTTAGTTCTCCAAAAGAATTTCTGTTGTTCTAGCAATTCCATTGTTCAAGAGGTTCACTTTACAAACTGATGTCTTTTAGGGTAGGGCACTCCAAATCAGAGAATTATTGGTGGGATTAAGTGCAGTAACATTATTCACTATGTCCAATGATCAAAAACTTCATATATGACAAATTAATGATGGGGTTTTGGACTGCCAGAAAAGAAAAAAAGTGCTGCAGGTCATTTAGAGTAAAAAGATACAAGGACTAAGACAATGAAGCCTTGTTAATCCTGTTTTGTTTCTGTAGTAGAGAAGGAATTGCTCCTATAATTGGTGATCTGTCATTATGTCCTTTCACTCTGTATCAGTCAGTGGTGTCAGAGTTATCTGATGGTGACACCATCCCACAGGCACCATGTCCTGCACCTGCCCTGACTGCGGGAAAGGTTTTCGATGGAGATGGCATTTAACCCAGCATCAATGGATCCATATGGGTGAGAAAACCTTTAAATATTCTGAGTGTGTGAAGAAGTTTTCCCAGAGTTCCCATTTATCACAGCATCACCGGATCTACAGTGGTGAAAGAGCCTATAAGTGTCTGGAGTGTGGGAAGGAGTTTAACGAGAGTTCTGCATTATCCCAGCATCAACATAGGGGAGAGAAAACCTTAAAGTGTCTGGAGTGTGGGAAGGGGTTTACCCAAAGTTCCTCCTTATCAAAGCATCATCACACCCACACAGGAGAGAGACCCTATGAGAGTCTGGAGTGTGGGAAGGAGTTTTCCCAGAGTTCCCATTTATCACAGCATCTCTGCATCCACACAGGAGAGAAACCCTATAAGTGTCTGGAGTGTGGGAAGGAGTTTTCCCAGAGTTCCAGTTTATCATGCCATCACCTCATCCATACAGGAGAGAAGTTGTATCCCTGCACTCACTGTGGGAAAGCCTTCAACAATAGCACCTCTTGGATTAATCACCAACATGTCCACAATGAGGAAAAACCCTACACGTGTCCCCAGTGTGGGAAGGGCTTCACAGCCAACTCGAGTCTCACCCGACACCTCCGGATCCATAGGGGTGAACGTCCCTACAAATGTCCTGACTGTGGGAAGAGCTTCAGAAAAAGCTCCCATTTGAAGTCCCATCAACGCCTCCATACCAGTGAAAAACATTAAAGCTATACCCAGTGCAAGATGAGATTTTACTGGGAATTAGATTCCATCTGTCATTACTCGACCCATCACAGCCATCACCAAGTATGAAGGGTCAAGCTGACCTCATTTTCCAAGCTCCATCACACTAATGATGCTTTCTACAGCTTCTTGCAGACGAAAAAATGGTGTCAGCTCAGGAACCACTTCATGTCCCACCCAAAATTTGAGATTTAATATTTGTTTCAGCATCATGTAGGGTTTTTTTACCAAATAAGGAAATAATAGAAAAGTATTTACAATGATGACAGCCTCCTAAAGGGCTGTGGCAGGATGGGATCCTGGACACTTTTCCTGCACAGCAGGCAGGGAGTGCAGCTGAGGGAGCAGTAGAAGAGGGAGGCAGCAGACTGCAGGACAATGCTGACAGCAACAGAGCAGGATCATCTCTACTACACAGTTTATCAACACTTCCAGGGATGGTGGTTCCACCACCTTCCTGGGCTGACCATTCCAACACCTAACTACTCTCTCAGGAAAGAAATTCTTCCTCAGCTCTGACCTAAAGCTCCCCTGGTGCAACTTCAGGCCATGTCCTCTTGTCCTCTCCTTGTTCACTTGAGAGAAGAGGCCAGCAGCCACCTCAACACAACCTCCTGTCAGGGAGTTGTAGAGAGCAAGCAGCTCTCCTCTCAGCCTCATCTTCTCCAACCTGCACATTCCCAATTCCCTCAGTCTCTCCTCAGAGCACTTCTTCTCCAGAGCCTTCACCACCTTGGAGATGCCTGGAGACTCCAGGAGCTGGCACAGCTCTTCAGAGGAGTGTTCCTGCTCCTTGCCTGTCAGGAGGGATGCTTCAGGAGCTCTCCTGAAACCTCTGGGACACCATGGCTGATGGGATGGGACACCTCGAGCAGCCTGCAGTAAGGCTTCTCTCAGTTGTCCCCTGAAGGAAGAGAATTACAACTCGGATGGTTTCTCAAGAGGATGGAAGGAGTTGGTGAGAGCTCAGGAGAAAAGAATCTGGCTGAAAAGCCCCAGAACATCTTCCTTGTTTGATTGATTGATTGATTTCTTGTGAAGCAGTAGTTTTACAGAAATAAAAGTGGTAGTTTAAAGAAACATATATTCAATGGTTTTACAGAAGTGGAAGTATAGAAGCAGTAGAAAAGCATACTAAAAGTTTAAGGAAGTCTCATGGGAATTTACTAGCTGACTAACATAGATAAGTGTCTGTGTATGGCAAGGGTATATGTGATAATGTAATGTAGTTACTATAGTAAACTTTTATATAAAAACATAGAATTAGTAGAAATGCATAAGCAAAGTTTAAGGGAGTCCCGTGGAAATTTACTAGCTGAGTAACATTGGTAGACACTTGTAGGGCAAGGGTATATGCGATAATGGAATGTAGGTACTATGGGAAACATCTATAATGCAGATTATGGGATATCTGAATGCTGACAAAGTGTACAGAAGGACCAAAACTGAGAAAAAATCATTAGGGGATTTTGGACTGCCAAAAAAGTAAGACAAGTGCTACAGGTCATTCAGAGGAAAAAGTTACAAGGACTAAGACAATGAAGCCTTATTAATCCTGTTCTGTTTCTTTACGAGAGAAAGAATTGCTCCTCTAATTGGTGATCTGACATGATGTCCTTTCACTCTGTATCAGTCAGTGGGGTCAGAGTTCTCTGTAATGATGAGGTTCAGTGTCACCTCACATCTGGTGTTACAGATGGGAAAGTGCTGCCTTTGTGGAATTACCACCCAGCACCCAACCCTGTGCAACCTTGGAAAAAACCCCAATATCTCAGCTCTGTGTGTTTGATTGGCTTAATGCAGAGTGAGTGATGAAACCTGGATTTGGGACCAAAGTTGAGGTGAGCTGAATGGGACTGCACTGCTCTGCCTTGCCTGGTTTGTCTTGCTGCATGTGAGAGGGAGGAGGGACTGGAGGGGACTCCAGTGTGCATCCACCTGTTTGATCAGGGACTGCCTCAGCTCCTCTGCCTTGTCAGGCAGTAAGGGACACCAGGGGCAATGCTTGGATTGAGATATGGTGGAAATTCAGGGAAGAGAAATGGTATACCTTTTGTATTCTTTAGGATAAATCTTAAAACACAGGGAAAAAATTAAAAGGTGATTTGCCACCAGAAAGGAAATTTTAAAATGAATCATTATAGAAATTAATGGTGGAATTAAAATTAAATGTTGCAATTAAATTTTTCAATTTGAAGATAGAGAAAAATATTCTCAAAATAGGGACTTTATTTATAATTTTGATATTGTGTACATTTTTCATTCTTATATAGTTTTGTTATACTTTCCCCTTACAACGTTTGTGATCATTGTACATAGTTATTGCATATAATGCCACCAATAATTCTCTAATTTGGAGTGCCCTATCCTAAAACACATCAGTTTGTCGAATGCACTTTTTAAACAATTGAATTACAAATAATTTTGGAGCACTAAATTCACAGGTACATCAAGTCCCAGGGATGTTGCTACAGAACCCTGAGCTTTGGAGGTGACACTGCTTGAAGAACAAGGACTCTGCACATCATACATATCACCACTGCCTGAACTGAAGAAGCTGCAGTGAAGATGCTCAGCTTGCACCCATCATGATATCATTGGCTTATGATATTGCCTTATGATATCATCATGTCTTGTGATATTTGGACTCATGGGGTGAGGGGATTGGATGTTGAGATGTCATTGGAGTTTATGGTTTTTGTGATCCAAGCAGTCAGCCTTTGTGATTGCTCAGCCTGAACACTGAAGTATCTACTTTTGTGTTATATATTCACACATACTTACAAGTAATTTGTGTTCCCTACAATAAAATAAATCAACTTCAATTGTTAGAGGAGCAGAACTGATATTTTGACTGTAGAGAAAAAGAGCTTGAGTGTCATTTCATCTGAATCTGATCAAGGTGTATTTGGATGGTGTCAGGAGGCTGTCACTCTTTGTTTACCCTCCCAGGGTAACTTTTCCCTGCAAGGGAAACTCTGGGCTGGGAGATGGAATGTCCTTTGTCTGTTGTCTGGGTCAGGCCATGGGATGTGACAGTGCTGTGCTGTTGTGCCAGCAGCAGGTGGTTGTGCTGGAGTGGGCTGACATTTCCTGTAGCCCCCCAGGGCTGTGCTTGGCCACTCCATTGAGCAGCTGCCCTGAGTGAGGTTGGACCCCCCCTGGCACCTCCAGTGTCAGCCGTGGCTTGGGTGGGCAGAGGAGGGAAAGGAGATTCCCCCTGGCACTGCCTGGGTGTCCAGTGGGAGAGTGGGAGAAGCAGAGGTTGTGTCTCTGGAGGGGAAGTGCCTGTGCTGGAAAGGAGGGAGGGGACATCAGCGCTGACTTCAGTGTGTGTCACCTTGGGTTCCTGGGGAGCCCCAGGGAGAGCTGGAGGGAGCCCCGAGAGAGTTGAGCAAGTGGCAAAGTCACTTGGAAAGCAGGGCACGGGAGAGGAGAGGAGAGGAGAGGAGAGGAGAGGAGAGGAGAGGAGAGGAGAGGAGAGGAGAGGAGAGGAGAGGAGAGGAGAGGAGAGGAGAGGAGAGGAGAGGAGAGGAGAGGAGAGGAGAGGAGAGGAGAGGAGAGGAGAGGAGAGGAGAGGAGAGGAGAGGAGAGGAGAGGAGAGGAGAGGAGAGGAGAGGAGAGGAGAGGAGAGGAGAGGAGAGGAGAGGAGAGGAGAGGAGAGGAGAGGAGAGGAGAGGAGAGGAGAGGAGAGGAGAGGAGAGGAGAGGAGAGGAGAGGAGAGGAGAGGAGAAAGGCAGGCTGGGCTGGGAGGAGAGCTGAGAGCTGCCTGGGGGAGAAATCTTGGGAGCCTCTGGCATGGTGAGTCTCTGGCTGCAGGGCAGTGAAGCTGGGCTTCCTGGAGGGGGTCTTCTCCAGCTGGCAGGCTGTGCCCCAGCTGCTGGGATCCTTGCGGAGGCTTTTGGTGGGCAGGAGGCAAAGGTTTGTCAGAGCAGGGCTGTCCTGGAGCAGCGTCAGAGGGAGAGGGCATGGGGCTGCCTTCTGCTGGGGCTGGCTGGCTGCAGGGGCTGAGGGGGTGTGTGGGGGCAGGGGTGGCCAGGGCTGTCCTTCAGAGCAGGGTCCTGCAGCCCAGGGGCTGTGTGCTGGGGTAGGGACTCTGCTGCCTGCCTGCCAGGGGCAGCTCTCAGCCTGCCCAGGGAGCTCCCTGCTGCTGGCAGAAGCTGTGGCTGGCAGGAGACAGGGAGCACAGGGCAGGCTCCTGCTGGTTTTGGGAGGATTCTTTGGCACAAAACTGCTCTTGGCTTTAGATCATACCCAGAATATTTCTGACAGGATTTTTATAATCATTGTCAGGGTACAGATTCGTGTTGGGAAACTTGGCTTTCCTCAGGCTGCACTTCCAATTTTCTTTGTTTTGGCAGGGTGGGACAGAACCTCACCTGGGCAGGTGAGATCAGGGTCTGTGAGTCCCTACCCCATCAGCCTCCTGTGTGCTAGGAACCTCAGGCAGTGCTTTCAGGCTCCTTTAGCCTCCAGCTCCATCCAGCATCAGGTTGCCAGGTCCATCAGGGTCTGTGTGACAGCACAGCCCTCAGGCAGCCCGTGGGCTCTGGGCTCTTGGGCACCTCCTCCTCCACCTGCTGACACAAGAGGTGAAGTGCATCTGTGGTGCCATGTGCCCAGCTCCCCCTGCCCAGGGGCTGGAGGTGCCTGCCAGGCATGATCAACATCTGGGAGGGGGTTGTGCAGGGCTGGGGGAGGGAAAAGGCTTTCCTGAGTGCCCCTCTGCCTCTCTCCATGCCCCCCTCAGCTGCTCTTGCTGTTGCTGTCAGGCTGGGAGCAGGAGTTTCAGCTGCAGGCACAGCTCTTGGGGAAGGCTCCTCCCATGCAGATGGTTTCAGGCAAGGAGGTGTCCAGCTGTGCTCTGCCCTGGGAAGCTCTGGGCAGTGCAGGCTGAGGGAGGCTGGGGAGGGAGCTGACCTCCCTTCATCAGATGCCCTCCTTCCATCCCTGGGCTGTCTCCTTGGGCACAGCCATCTTTGCCTACCTGAAGCCCCCCTCCATCTCCTCCCCATCCCTGAACCTGGTGGTGGCAGTTCTGTACTCAGTGGTTCCTCCAGCAGTGAACCCCCTCATCTACAGCATGAGGAACCAGGAGCTCAAGGGTGCTACATGGAAACTGATGAGAGGATTGTTTTCTCAAATAATAAAATGTTCAATTTCTCATGCATATCATTGATAATGTATCTCATATAATTAATTATGTGTCTCATCACAGATTCAGCCTGCTTTCTGGCACTGCTGTTGGTGGAGGTTTTTTCTCTCTTTTACATGTGATAATGATGTGCACAAAGAAACCTCATTGTTCATACCTATCCTGGTATGGGCCAGGATAAAGGTGATTTTCTGGTTTGTACTTTTGCTTTCAGCTCAGTCTCTTGTAAGTAGTTGCACTTGCTGAAGTTAGCAGCAAGTTTCTCAGACAGTGTCTGGTTCTGAGACTGATAACACTCGATGTTTATAGTTACTGCTGGAGAATGGGCTGCAGAGCCAAGGACACTGCTCAGCTCTGAGGAACATTTTACCCTCCAGAAGGAGCAAGGAGGTCCCACCTGAAACCCTCCTTTGGGGAGGACCAGAAAAGAGAGATGTCAGAATTGACCAAACAGAGTATTCCATCCCATACACCTCATACTCGGTATAAATTTGAGGGATCACAAGGGTCAAACCCTTCCTGCTTCTTCCTGCCTTCCCTGTTTCCTTCGGCATCCTGGGAGGATTCCATCCATTCCTCTGTCTGTGGTCCTGATCCGTCCCAGCCTGAATCTGTGTGTTCCTGCCTCCAGATCTCGACTGCTGCTGACCCCAGGAGTCCAGCCTGGACTTTCCCAGGGCTGCCCTGCAGCCTCAGTGGTGACATGGGAGTTATTGGGGGAAAAGGGGGAGGAAGGTGGTATCAATTTTCCTGTATATTTGTATATATATTCAGTAATTTTTCCTATTTATCATAACTGTTTCATTGAAGTTGTGTAGTTTAGTTTCCAACCCGTAAATCTCTCTTCCTTATTCTCTCTCTTTCTTTATCAGTGAGAAGAGAGAGATTAATATATACATCTGTTATTTGGTTTAAATCTGTTATTTGGCCGGGCCGGTGTTAATCCGTGACACAAGGAGTGAGGTCATTGTCCCCTTGGCCATAGCAGTGTCCTGGGCCACCAAGGCTGCTGAGAGGAAACTTTCTCTTGAGGCTCTCAGGATCTGCCTTCCCAGGGCCTGGGCTCAGGGCTTGGCCTTTCTGCTGCATCCAACAAACCCAAGGGTTTGCTCAGCATTACAGCCACCAGCACAGAGCCTTTGCCTCCTGCAATCATGGCCTCCAGGGATCTGCTCTAACGAGGCCATGGGGAGGCTCTGGCAGGCTCAGTGGTGCCCATCACTCTGTGAAGGTATTTGGGGTTTTGATTCTGACTTTGACTTTATTATTCTCTATCTGAAGTTCATTTAATGAACTTGAAAAGCCCAAAGGATCTATTTTTTCTTTTTGTAATTTCCTTCATGTCTTCAAGACCTACAGAGCTCCCTAGACTTGTTAATTTTTTTCCTGGTGGATTTCAGGAGGAAGATTTCAAAGTGCACTTTTGCACTCTTAATTGAAAGGGAATATTTCATGACTTTGTACTTCAGAGGAGAGGTTCCAGCAGCATTCTCCAAGTGCTAATGACCCAGAGGGTCTCCTCAGGAGGTCTGCAGCAGAAGCAGAAGCAGTTCCTTGAGGTCTGACACTGGATGGACACCCTTGCTCCTCACCTCCCCAACCCCAGCCCTGCTCTCCTTGGCCCCTGGCACTTGCATCACTTCTCCTCACATCAGACTTCTCCCCTGCTCTCTGCAGATGGATGGTCCAGCTCCTTTGCACCACCTCCCCCCTCTTTTCCTTAGAGAACTGCTGCACACGGGCACAGCAGGAGTTTTCCTCTTTGCAAACAAAGCAAAGCAAAGCAGGATCAAGTTTCATGGCCAAGCAAACACACTCCTCAACCATATGCTAAGTACCAGCTGCCCCTCATGAGGTCACCTTTCTACAAGGGATAATCTGAGGAGAAATCCTTTGGGTCAGGAGAGACAAAAAGATGGACACAAACACAATGACAGAGTTGTCTCAGGAGGCAACCAGAGTGCTGAAATGTTTGTGAGCTCTGACTGCCTGAAGCTGAGAGCAGCAGCACAGGTGAGAGGAATTGGAATGAGCAAAGAGGAGGATTTAATCATTAATCAATCATTAAACTTTTCTGGTCTCAAGCCATTCCTCCACCTCAGTGCTGTGGGAAAGCTGAGTCAGTGGCTGCGTGGTGCTCAGTGTCTGGCTGGGGTTCAACCACAACAGTCTTTATTTGGGCCCAACGTGGGGCACAAAGGGCTGAGATAAAGAAAGATCTGATCCCAGCAGGTGAAATCTTAGTTATAATTTTTCCCCATATGGGTTTAAGAGTCACTGGTCACCATGTTGGTTGGTTTGGTCTCAGAGCTGTTCTTAGAGCTGTGGGATGTCACACCTTCCTCACTCCTTGTGATGCTGAATGTCAGCTCTGCAATCTGCTTAAGGGCATCCCTGGGCTGTGCTGTGTGACACTGATGGTGACACTGACCTGGGACCTGCAGTCAACATGGACATTACCTCCATAGTTCACCTTCTACAGACTCTTCCGTATGTTTTTCACTGTTTTTCTTAGGAGAAACTGGTGAGAGACATGTCTCTGTACTTTGAATGTCATCATCTGGAAATGAGTTTTAATTACAATTTTCCCTTTTTCTTCTTTATGGAGGGGACATCATTCCTGATCTTCTCATTCTCTCTATCACAAATTACAAGAGTTGAAGTTCTGAAAACTTCTATTGTCCTTGGGATGTCAAAACCTGTGTAGTCCCATTAGTAGGAACCAGCGTGGCCCAGGGTGTGGCTGAGGTCTTTTTCAGGGTTAAACTACTTCTAATTTATACTACCTAGATATCGACTTGGGTTTCTTGATTGCATCAGATGTTTCAAAATCATGACAGCTTTGAAAGTGTCCATGGTCAGTCCATCCCTATCGTGGAAGTTCTCCTAGGAGAATTAAAACCCATCCCTCTCCCCTGTGGGTTGGGACAAAAGGCACTCTCAGCCCCTTGGTGGATGAAGCCACGCTGGGGAAGCCCTTGAGCAACCTCATCTGCTTCATCCTGCCTTGAGCAGGGCTCTCAGACAAGGAGATGCTCAGGGCTCTCTTCCAGCCTGAGGGATTCTGGGATTCAGAATGAGCTGGAGGGTCATGGGAATGAGCAGGAGGAGCATGGAAAGCTCATCCTTGAGTCATCAAGGAGAGGGTGCTGCTGAGTGAGGCTGATGGGGTGAATGGAATTATGAAGTGAGTTCCATGGAGACAGGGGCAGGGTTGGCTTCAGTTGAGTGGCATCATGGAATGATGGAATGGGTTGGGTTGGAACTAGATGATCTTTAAGCCTTCCAAGCCAAGCCATTCCATGATTCCCTGGTTCTGTGCCACAGTGCCAGCCAGTTCCAGGCCTGGGAGTCTCCACAGCCACCCCCAGGGCTTTGTGATGCAGGGTCTGGTGCCTGGACACCATTGTCATGGGGGTCTCTGCGGTGACCCTGGGGGTATAGAAGGGCTGTGGAGAGCTGGGGTGCCCATAGCTGGGAGAGCAGCTCCCTCAGGAGTCAGCAGCTGCCCTGGGTGCCCATGGAATGTCTGTGGCAGCAAATGGCCAAGATGTCCCTGGAGAAGGAGGTGGAAGCCTGCTGCCAGCCCTCCACAAGACCCCAAGGTCAGTGACTGAAGGAAGGGCCAGAACAGAAGTTCCCCTGCAGCCCATGGAGGAGCACGGAGGGGCAGGTGTGGATCTGCAGCCCTGAAGCAACCTGAACCAGGGTGATGTCAGTTTTTAACTGAAATATATAAAATTAAAAAAAAAACAAAGTCACATTTCATCAACATGAGCATGGCTGGGGCAAGAGGCAGGAAGGTGAGATGGCTTTTGTCTCTCTGTGTCTAGATATCTAGTGAATTCCATGGGGACAGGGACAGGGTTGGCTTCAGTGGGGTGGGAGGTGTCCCTACCCATGCATGCAGGGGGTTGGAACAAGATGATCTTTAACCCTTCCAAGCCAACCCATTCCATGATTCCATGGTTCTGTGACATGGTCCCAGACAGTTCCAGGCCTGGGCTCTCGACAGCACCCCCAGGTCTTGGTGATGGGGTAGGTGCAGTTTCTCAGCTGTTCCCTTTCCAGCTGAGACCCAGGCCCCATGAGGAGCCATGACAGCATCTTCATCTTCTCCTGCTGTTTTAATCCCATCACCCACAGTTGGTTCCATTGCTCCAGGAACCCAGAACATGACTGAGAGTGTCTGGTTAAATGGGGATGGTGCAGCATGCACAAACCTTTGCCTCATAGACTTAGGGCATGGCATGTGATAAGGATCTGCAGTCTCATCATTGGTATAGATCACATCTCCTACAGCCAATTCTTTCAGATCCCTGATAGCTTTTCCAAGTGTGGCTGCTTTGACCTGTGGGCAGTCTATTTCCTATTTATAGGGATATTCCCCATGTGTATGAGAAGTGAATCCTATGTGTATCTCCTACGTGTGTGAAAAACCACTGTACCATGTACCACACTGTTGAAGACCATATCACAACTATGGTTTGAAAGCAGCTCTTAACAAGAATGCACCAGAGAGCAACACTGATCACAGATAAAAAGCCACAGATCATATACCCTGAATACCAAATGTGCATCATGATTGGTTTAATTTCCAGCGCTGTGAAATTTCCAAAGAAAACAGTTTGATTCCCACTCAGTGGAGCCATCTGGGTATCCTGCCACTGAAGTCAAGATTCAAATTATTCATATAAATAAGTTGAAATGTGAACTGGGCTCAAGCTAATTACCGTAAGCCCCACGTTGGGCACCAATAAATCTGCCAGGGTTTAACGCTGGGATGGCAACTAACTGAATGACAGATGCTCTCTATTAATCCCCCTCCCCACCCTGATAAAGAAAGGAGAGAGAATAAGGGAGAGAGACTTATGGGTTGGAAACTGAACTACACAGCTTTAATGAAACACTAATGATAAAATGAAAAATTACTAAATATATACAAATACATTTAAAAAAAGGTACCCTGTTCCTCCTCCCTCACCCCCAATAACTCTCACATCACCACCAAGGCTTCAGGGCAGCCCTGGGAAAGGGCAGCTCCTGGGGTCAGCAGCCCTGGTTTAATCCCAGATCAGTTGTAGTGGTGATGGTGGGGTGATCATTGCCATCTTGGGTTCCTCCCTCCTTGTCCTTCAGTTTAAAGCCTTTTTAAAGCAGTATAAAGAAGGAGTTGAAGGCATGGACAGTGTAGGGCAGCCTGCAGGAGAGGTGGCCAAGGGCTCTGGAAGGCTGAAAGGCCCAACAGGACCAAGGGCTTTGTCACCTCAGACATGGCAGCTGCCTCAAGCACCATGGTCTGCCAGGAGTAATTTTGTCCTGAGGCTCTGGGCTTTCTTTCCCCTTCTTGAGGAGGTCAGGATGTGTCAGAATTTTTTTTATTACTCATTTTCATACTCCACTGTCCCCAGGAAGAGTCCTGACCAACAAGTGAGGGATGGGCTCTGCCTTCCCATTGCCTGGGGTTCAGAGACTGACCTCACTGCTTCATTAATAAATAAATAATGAAAAATTCTTGGCTTCAGAGCCACCTTTACAGAGCCTTTGCCTCCCTGCAATCATGGCCTCCAGTGATCTGCTCTAACAAGGCCATGGGGAGGCTCTGGCAGCAATGGCCTCAGTGGGGCCAATCAATGCTTCAAGGGACTTTCAGGTTCCATTCTGACTTCTGGAGCAGTTTGTTCATTCATCTCTCAGCACCTGAGGATCATGGACTCAGCACCAAACACACCCTGGGGCTCACTGAAATACAGAGAGCACTAAAGGGCCATGGCTCTCCATGGGATATTCTTCACATCTTCAAGACATGTACAGATAATTGGAGAGATTTTCCCACTGTAGTTAACATTTTGTACTGTGATTAATGAAAACTTTTTTCTTCTGATAGAAGTTCCCTGAGGTCTGACACTGTGTGGACAACTTTACTTCTCCCCTCCCCAGCCCCACCATTTGTGTCATGTCCCACCTGGGACTTCCATCCCTGCTCCTTGCATCAGACTTCTCCTCTCCTCTCTGCAGCTGGAGGTTACAGCTCCACTGCACCACCTCCCACCTGCTCTCCTTAGAGAACTGACTGCACACGGGCACAGCAGGAGTTTGCCTTTGGGAAAGCCAAGAAAAGTCAGAGAAAGTGAAGAAGAATCTGATGAGCAGTGGTTTAGAGAGAGAGATGGGCAAAGAGAGCTGTGCTCATCATGCCAGAGGTGGCTAAAGAGACAATCAGGCTGCTGAAAGACAGGCGAGCTTTGAACAACCTGCTGCTCAAAGCAGCACCCAGGGGAGAGGCATCTGAATGAACAAAGAGTAGGAGAAGGGGACAATTGGAGAGGAATGGGAATGGCCTTTGTCTGGACACTCTGTGTCTGGAAAGGTGACTTTAGAAATGGTCACTGTGTCACCACCACCAGGCAGAAGTTTATGTTTAGGCTCTGCACTTGATTTGCTCCTCGCCCCTTCTTGGGGTAGTTGGGAGGTGGTGTGCATTTTTCCTACAGTTTTTATTGCTCATCTTCACACCCCACTGTCCCCAGGAAGAGTCCTGACCCACAAGTGAGGGATGGGCTCTCTCTTCCCCATTGCCTCATGTTCAGAGTTTGGCCTGACTGATCCATTAAATAAATAAATAAATAAATAAATAAATATCTGTGGCTTCACAGCCACCTTTACAGAATCTTTGCCTCCCTGCAATCATGGCCTCCAGTGACCTTCTCTAACAAGTCTCCGGGGAGGCTTTATCAGTAATGGGACCCAATGAGGCCAATCAATAATTCAAGATAATTTTGGGTTTTATTTTGGCTTTAACTTCTAAAGACAATTTTTTTTCAGTCCCCTGTAAGTACTTGAAGATCATGGACTCAGTCCCTCTGCCACCATGGGGCCCATTAAAGTACTGAGAATTCTTGAGTCACCCTGTTGGTTTTTTTATTGTTCAAGATTTGCACAGCTAATTGGAGAGGTTCCAGTGTAGAGGAAGGTTACAAAGAACAACTAAAAAAAATTATTGAAAAGTTCTATTTTAGTGGTTTTCAATTTAGAAATTTAAATTCTACTAGTATTGGTGCAGTGTTTCTGCAAGTGACCTGAACACTGAGGAAAAACCTCTGAGATCCAGCACTCCATGGAGAACATTGCTCCTCACCACCCCAAACACAACATTGCTCTCATTGGCTCCCTGGGAAGGCTCTGGGATCATTTCCCTCCACCCCCTTGTCAGTGCCAGCACTTTCCCCTCCATCCAGCAGCTGCTGCTGGTTCAGCTGCCACTTCATCCCCAGCCACCCACCCCGCATGGCACCAGCATCATCGGGGTCTCTGCGGGGAGCCCCGAGCGCTGGCAGCGATTGTCCTGTCACACAATGAGGGGATGGGGGCAGCGGCAGCGAGCCCGTTCCTGCCCTGCCTGCAGGACACCTTCCCTTAGGGGCAGGAGGAGCAATGCATTCCAAGTGTCCCTTTCCAAAAGCCCTTTGGCAGCAGCCTCTGCACTGCCAGCAAGAACGCCCTGCAGGCTGCACTTTGCATTTCCCCCTCAGAAAGGGAATGGGCGTTCTTGGCACCAGCCAGCACGGACAGAATCTCCTGGCTGCGGAAGAAAACTCCATCCCAAAAGGGGGGACACCCACTGCCACTGGCTCACGGGTGCCGGCCGTGCCCTCCGTGCCTCCCACCGGCCCTGGCCCCGCCGCGCTGGGTTTGCCCGGGGGCTCTGCAAGTGAAGAGGGGAAAGGGGGAGGTGGGGGCCAGGGAATCCAAAGGAAAAGAGTCTCCAGCTGAGGCCAAGAAAAGCTCAGGCTGTCCCACCAGGCACTGCTCTGGGCTCACACGGGGGGAAGGCAGTGGCAGCACAGTGCCACGGGGAGGTGCTGAACGAGTGCCAGCTGCCAGCCAGAGGTGACAAGTGGGGGGGACAAGGTGGTGGTGGGGACAAGGTGGCGCTGGCAAATTGTCCCTGTCCCTCCTAGGACCTGTGTGTCTTTTCCTCTCCTCAGACTTCTCCCCTGCAGGCTGCAGCTGGATGTTACAGCTCCTTTGCACCAGCTCCCAACCCATCTCCCTTAGAGAACTGCTGCACTCAGGCACTGCAGGAGTTTCCCTCTTTGCAAGCAGAGAAATGTCAAATAGAGAAAGTTTCCTATGGAATAAAATACACTCTGCAATCATCTGCTGGGCACAAGCTGCCTCTTATGAAGTTACGTTTCTAGAGCGGATAATCTGATGAGAAAGGTTTTTGGTAGCCTTAAAAAGGAAGATATGTGTTTTTTCGGTAGTATTGGTGTTGGTGTTAGAATCAGTATTAGTATTAATATTTAACTCTGTTTTACTTCAGTCATAAAACTTTTCCTATGTCAATCTATTGGAGACAAGGGAGAGCTGAGGCAGTCCCTGATCAAACAGGTGGATGCCCACTGGAGTCCCCTCCAGTCCCTCCTCCCTCTCACATGCAGCAAGACAAACCAGGCAAGGCAGAGCAGTGCAGTCCCATTCAGCTCACCTCAACTTTTGTCCCAAATCCAGGTTTCATCACTCACGCTGCATTAAGCCGATCAAACACACAGAGATTCTGGTCATTCATGTCTATCAGAAATGTCCTTAACCAAGGTGCTGCCTTCTCAGGACAGAACTTCCAGTCCATGAATCTTACAGGGAAGGTGACAGCAAGCCCAGCACTGAACGCAAGATGTGGCCACCAGCAGGAAACACTCAAAGGTGCCAAGGGTTCCTAAAAGAAAATAGCCCTGAGGCCCAGAGTCCAGCAGCTGGGCCAGGCTGGTGGAGCTTGTTTGAAGGCAGCAGATGCCAGTGCTGCATTCAGGTGGCTTCCCAGGGGACGTTAGTGTCCAGGGGAAGTGAGCTGAGGACAGGGTCTGTGCCACTGAGCTTGATGGCAGCCCTGGGAAGAGCTGGTGGTGTTTGTGCTCCCCCAGAGCCTTCTCCCTGCTGAGCACCTCTGGGCTGGCCTGGCCACCCATCCCTGCAGCCTGTCCCCAGGCTGCCCCCCGCCCCGAGCTGGGGGTGCTGCTCTGCAGAGCACGGGGCTGGGGTGCCCAGGGCTGACTCTGTTCATGGGCTGTGCTGGTCAAGCTGGGAGGCAGAGCCAGCTGATGGTGCTCACTGCCACTGACCACCTCCCACACAAGCTCTTGGCTGGCCATGGAGGGTGCTCAGAGGGGCCCTGCCTGATTCCACTGCCATGGCATCTCTGGAGTGCAGAACATTCACCAGCCCTGAGGCCTCTGCACACCAAAGAAGTGACAAAGGAACCAGCCCCAAGTCCCCAGGAACTGCCACCCTGGGAGCATGATGGCATCAGAGGGAGCCCCCAGAGAAAGCAGCACAGCAACAATCTCTGCAGAGTCGACTCCTTGGGCAGCTTCTGGAGAGCAAGTGTGGCAGAAGAGCTGAGCTGAGGAGATCCCTGAGCTGTGCTGATGGAAGGGCTGTTCTGGAGGCCAGCTCTGTCCCAGCAGTGCCCGTGCCCTGTCCCTGCCTGCGGGCACAGGACTGTCACACCGGTGGCAGGGCTGTGACCAAGCTGCCAGAGCACTCAGGCATTTCTTACCCAAGGCTGCAGAAGGAGACTCTGGAGGTGGAAAGTGGACAGCTTGGAAAAGATCAAGCGCTGGTGCTCCCGGGCACTGCCCTTGTGCCAGGACTCTTTCCCCTCCACCTCTGCACACAGGCACTGCCCTGCAGCTCCAGAGAGGCTCTCAAAGGAAGGGCCTCAGGCAAACATTCACTGGAAGGTTTTTTATTCTCTTTAAACACACAGAGAGCAGAGCTTCTAAATGAAAGGCTCTGAGTCAAAGAAAATCCAGATACTCATATGATGAGAAAGGACAAAAACAATAACATTCCTATATAGGCAATAATTGGAACAGAAAAAATAGAGGAAAAAAATCCCAAATAACTGTTTGGGTGTGAAAGGATGTGACAGACCAGGCTTGTATTTCTCATGATCACTCCAAAAGGACTGCCCATACCACCTCTGTGGAAACTTCCTCATGGTACAGTCTGGAGTTTTGCTGGGATTGGTAAAACTCATGGAAAGACATAAGGATGATGTGGGCCAAGAGGAGTGTGTGCTTCAGAGTCTGGGATGGATGCTTCTGATACCATCTGTCTACACAGGCTTGCCCTGGGCTGGGGATTTAGGAATGCCCCAGGACATTCCTCTTAATAATGTTTGTTTGTCTGATTTTGGTAGGCCTCTTGTTTCTTCCCTAGAGAAAGAATTGCTCCTCTAAGTGATAATGTGACCCTCAGTCCTTTCACTCTGTCAGTCAGTGGTGTCAGAGGATTTGTCGAGCATTTTCTGGGCCCGTATGGTTTCAGTGCCTCTGCCCAGAAGGGCCAGGTCTGGCACTAAGGTTGGATCCAGCAGCACCTTGGCTCCTCTCTGAGAAGGAGTTTAGAAAGCAAGGGGGTGGGAGCTGTGAGAGACCTGGGAGAGCTCCTGAGGAAAGACTCCATCCCAGAAGGCATTGAGTCCCTCAGCACCATTGGTGTCTTCCCTCCATGGCCATGCAGGGCCAGTTCCACAGCCATGGCTTTCTCTGCCAGGCTTTCACTTGCCAGCCCAGAACAGCTCCCTCCAGGCTCTCCCACCTCCCCTCCCCTCTCTCCCAGCACAGCCCAGTTGCTGCTGGCCCCACACCAGTGCCCACCCCAGGCTGCTCTGGGCAGTCCCAGCACAGCCCCAGCCCCTCTGAAGGGCACAGCAGCTCCTGGGGGGCAGAGAGAGCTCAGAGTCCCAGATGGGTGACCATGCATTGCAAAAGGAGCAGGAGGCACCCTGTGTCCCCTGCTCTCCTCTCCAGGAGATCCCCAGAGCTCTGCAGCCCCTCGGGGCCATCCCCTCTCCCCAGCCCAGCACAACAGCCCTGGCCCTTGTGCTCCTCAAGAGCTCTGACTGCTCCAGGCACAGAGCAGCCTTCCCAGGGCTGCTGCACCCAGGCAGGGGCTTTCACTGCCCATTCATTCCGGGTACACTGAGCAGGGACGGCAGACAAAAAGATTGTTTCAGTTTTATTTATTTCTCCTAACTACAGTGAATGCTTCTCATTTACAAGAAGTTTCTTGTTCACAAAATATTGCTGGAGAGTCATAAAGGAAGGATGAAAAAGGACACAAATACAAAGAAGTGAAAATCAAAACTGACAAAAAAACAAAAGAAAAAGACAAAAAAACGAGGAAAAAAAAAGAAAAAAACAAAAAAACCAAAAAACCCTAAATATTTGGATTGTCCTGACACACACTGTGAGTCATTTCCAAAGGAAAGGAGGCAGCCTATGGCTCCTGAAAAACCCTAACCATTTCCTCAGAGAACCCTTGAGCTCCTGGTTCCTCATGCTGTAGATGAGGGGGTTCACTGTTGGAGGAACCACTGTGTACAGAAATGACACAGCCAGGTCCAGGGATGGGGAAGAGATGGAGGGGGGCTTCAGGTAGGCAAAGATGGCTGTGCTGATAAACAGGGAGAGCACAGCCAGGTGAGGGAGGCACGTGGAAAAGGCTTTGTGCCTTCCCTGCTCAGAGGGGATCCTCAGCACAGCCCTGAAGATCTTCACATATGACACCACTATGAAAACAAAACAGCAAAATGTAAAACAAGCAGTGACAACACTAAGCCCAAGTTCCCTGAGGCTTGAGTGTGAGCAGGAGAGCTTGAGGATCTGGGGGATTTCACAGAAGAACTGGTCCAGGGCATTGCCCTGGCAGAGGGGCAGGGAAAATGTATTGGCTGTGTGCAGAAGAGCAGTGAGAAACCCAGTGCCCCAGGCAGCTGCTGCCATGTGGACACAAGCTCTGCTGCCCAGGAGGGTCCCGTAGTGCAGGGGTTTGCAGATGGCCACGTAGCGGTCGTAGGACATGATGGTGAGAAGTAAAACCTCTGTGGCAATGAAAAAGAAAAAGAAGAAGAGCTGTGCAACACATCCCCTGTAGGAGATGTCCGTGTTGTTCCAGAGGGAATTGGCCATGGCTTTGGGCAGAGTGGTGGAGATGGATCCCAGGTCGAGGAGGGAGAGGTTGAGGAGGAAGAAGTACATGGGGGTGTGGAGGTGGTGGTCACAGGCGATGGTGGTGATGATGAGGCCGTTGCCCAGGAGGGCAGCCAGGGAGATGCCCAGGAAGAGCCAGAAGTGCAAGAGCTGCAGCTCCCGCCTGTCTGCAAATGCCAGGAGGAGGAACTGCCTGATGGAGCTGCTGTTGGACATCTCCTGCCTTTGGGCATGTGCACTGTCATGAGAGAAAAGACAAAGAGCAGTCATAGAACAGTTCTAAAAAACATCTCTTCATTTTTTCTCAGAGAAACAAAATTTGCCTGTGTCCTGTTACAAAACCCTCAGCATTTCTGCTGCTCTGCAAGTGAAACCCTGAGGGTGCTTAGAGGCAAAGGGACTGTCCCTTAGTGCAGAGTGAGGACAGCTGCTCTGTCCATCAGTCCTGCTCTCACCTGCACAAAGAGGCACAGACCCTAAAGATGGGGTATCCTGATGGGAGGCTGGGCTGACCCCCAGCCCCACACCCTGCACTCCCCACAGCCCCAAATCTCAGGGGCTTTGGATTCTTTTCCTCCATGCACACAGCAGCAGGACAGGACCTGTAGCATCAGTGTCTGAGCTGTACCCAATCCTCACCCCGTTTCCAGCCCAGCAAAAAGAAGGGGAAGAACAAGGGCAGCAGCAGCAGCAGGGGCAAGAGGGGAACCTGCCCAAGTTCTGCTGCCAGGAGAGTCGGGAGAGGGAGACAGAGGCAGAGACTCCAGCATTTCTCCTCTCTGGTGGGGGGGCTGCTGGAAGGATGCTGAGAATTCAGTGGCCATGATCTGAAGGGCTGGGGTACTGTGCTGTGTGACAGAGAGCAGGGTTTAGCTCTCGGGAGAGCAGCAGCTCTGCAGGGGATGGCTGGGAGGTGGAGGAATCCCCCCTGCCATCATCTGCCAGGCAGCAGCTCCCTCTCAATGCCTGCCCATCTCTGCTGCCTGCAGCTCTTTCTCTGTGCCCAGCTCTCCTCCCTGTCAGTGCTCACAGCCCCCATGCCACCCCCTGAGTGCTCAGCTCTGCCCTGCAGACCCCTCCTGGCAGCAGCAGGACCTGTCCAGGGGCATCTCTGGCTCTGCAGGGGCTCAGGAGCAGCTCAGGCAAGGGCTGAGCTCAGAGAACTGGGCTCTCTGTGCCTTCTGCAGAGTGCAGAAAGAGCTTTCCATGTCCTGGAGAGACAAGGGGAAGCAGAGCCTGAGAGCCCAGCCTGGAGCAGGAAAGCTCTGCCCTGAAGGGCCTCCTGAAAAATGGTCCCCTTGGCAATCTTCTGGGCATCAGCTGGAGCTGTGAGCAGCCCTGAGCAATTCCTCCCTCTCTCCAGAGCCCCAGGAGCCTGCCCTGTGCTCCCTGTCTCCTGCCAGCCACAGCTTCTGCCAGCAGCAGGGAGCTCCCCGGGCAGGCTGAGAGCTGCCCCTGGCAGGCAGGCAGCAGAGTCCCTGCCCCAGCACACAGCCCCTGGGCTGCAGGACCCTGCTCTGAAGGACAGCCCTGGCCACCCCTGCCCCCACACACCCCCTGATTCCTCTGCACAATTCCCCTTCCACCTCCAGCCCCTTCCCCCCTTCCAGCTCCCATCAGCTCTGGCTCTGCAGCTTGAGGAGATGCTGCCTCCAGGAACTGCACCAGCACTGCCCTGCACCAGACACTCACCATGGCAGAAGTTGCCAAGGAAGGCAGGCAGGCAGGCAGGCAGGCAGGTTCTCCTCCTGGCACTCAGCTGGCACTCATCCCCTCCATCTTCAGCCCCTTGAAGCTCTCTCTGCCTTGCTCATCTCCCCGAGCTCCCCTGGCAGTGCCCTCAGCCCTGCTGCGCTCTGCAGAGGAGCTGCTCCTGCCCAGAGCTGTCTCTCTGCAGCACTGCCCACTTGCCAGCAGCTCCCTCCATCCCAGGAGCCCAGCTGACAACTGGCATCAGCCCTCTGGGGGGTTGATGCTGAGCCCATGCCAATTGCTCCAGAGGCAAGGAGAGGAAGCTGCAGAAGCTTCTTTCTCCAGCAGAACTTCCAAGGAAGTTTCTTGCCTGGGTCTGCAAGACGTCCCCCTGAGCTGAGGGGGGGGAGAGCCCTGAGAAAGCGTCCCCAGGGTGTGGGGGGAGCAGGAAGCAGGAGGCAGTGATGGCAGGTGGGGCAAAGGAAGGTGCAGGTGGCTCTGGTGCTGAGGAAGCCTGGCTGTGTGTCAGGACTGCAAAGGGCCCAGCCCTGAGCCCATTCCCCAAAGGTGCCAGCCCTGAGCCCCAGCCCCTGGGAAGGGAAGGGAAGGGAAGGGAAGGGAAGGGAAGGGAAGGGAAGGGAAGGGAAGGGAAGGGAAGGGAAGGGAAGGGAAGGGAAGGGAAGGGAAGGGAAGGGAAGGGAAGGGAAGGGAGATGCTGTCCCTCCCTCAGGGCTCAGGGCTCTCCTGGCAGCACTGGAATGTGGAGATGGGCAATGCCAAGGGCAGGACTATGGCACGGCACCTCCCAGCCTCCTGCCCATGGACAAGGAGGCCCTGAGCCCCAGTGCTGGAAGCTCCACTTGTCTCCCTCCCCATGGCCATCAGGGACAGAGACAAGAGCCATCAGCAAAGGCATGGAGAGCTTGGCTCTGCCAAGTGTGCCTCCAGCTTTTCCACCCCTTTGCCCTCTCTCCTCTCCACCACACTCTGTCCTACGCTCTCCCATCCCCTCTGCCTCTTGCCCTGCAGGCTCTGCTCCTTCACCTGCCTGCCCCACCTTGCTGTCCCCTTCCTCTCCTGACATCTCTGTGTCCTCCCTGCCTCTGCCTTGGCACACAGAGCCTTGGCCTGAGCCAGGCTCCTTCTGGGGGATGTGCTCTTCCACACCATGGCCCTTGCACTGACATTTCTTGCTTCTGCTCTCCCCTCCAGGCATCCCCAGCTCCACTTGGGGCCATTCTTTCTTGCCCAAGCTCTTTCCCACTCTGAAGAAAAGCTCCACCATGCCCAAACCCACCCTTCAGGCACTCCCAGGATCCTCCTCTACTTCCCCCAGACTCAACAGTACTGAGGATGTGCCTATCAGTGTCTGTATACAACCCATGGTCTTGTGGCCTCCAAACCCTACCTTGGGAAATCTCTGGGCACTCTCCATGGTTACTGAGTTGGCTGGAAATTAGAGAAAACAGAGAATCACAGAACAATCTGGGTTTGAAAGGACCTCTAAAGGCCCTTAAAAACTGTCCCTCTGCAGCATTCCTGTAGGGCCCCTTCAAGACTTTAAAGTGTCCCCAGAGCCTTCTTTTCTCCAGGCTGAACACCCCCTGCTCCCTCACTCTGACTTCTTAGGAGAGGTGTTCCAGCCCCATGATCATTTTTGTGTCTCTCCTCTGGACCCACTCCGTCAGGTCCATGTCCTTCCTCTATTGAGGGCTCCAGAGCTGGATGCAGTACTCCAGGTGAGGTTGCACCACAGCAAAGTGGCAGAATCCCCTCTCTCAATCTGCTGGACACTTCTTTTGATGCAGCCCAGGATGTGATTGCCCTTCTGGCCTTCTGCACGCGTGCACTCTTGGCTCATGTCCAGCATGACATGTCAAGATGACATGTCTTGGCTCTTGTCATCCACCAGCACCCCCAAGTCCTTTTCTGCAGGGCTGCTTTCTAAAACCTCATCCTCCAGCCTGTACTGATGGGGAGAATTGTTCTGATCCAGGTGCTGCACCCTGCACTTGCTCTTATTGAACCTCAGGAGGTTCCCCTAGGCCCACCTCTCCAGTTTGTCCAACTCAATATGATGAATACTGCTAATGCACAGCACACATCTGGCTGCAGGATTTTTGCCTGCCTTTCCCAGTTTTGTATCTCATCCTCAGTGCTGAGGGTACAGGGGACAGTAATTTGCAAACCCTTTCTGCCCCATAGCAAACTTGAGTAGGGTTCATCCTAGAACATGTGTACGCATTGATACAAAATCATCCAGGTTTCAGATATAGCAAGCTTAGAATTCTCAGGCTGAATTAATCTGCCTGTTTTCTCCCTTTCACAACCAACCTCCTGCTTCCAAGCATCAAAGAGTCAGCAAGCAGCTTGTGTTGATGCAACCACCCACAATATCTGAGTTCTTTCTTTTAGTGGATCATCTTATTTGAGTAACCTGATATCCTTCTACAAAGGGATGACCAAATGGGCAGATGAAGGGAGAGCAGTGTATGTCATTTACCTTGGCTTCAGTAAAGCTTTAGACACTGTCTCCCATAACATCCTCATAACAAAACTCAAGAAATGAGGGACAGATGATTGGGCTGTGAGGTGGATTGGTAACTGCCTCAACAACAGAGTTCAGAGGGTTGTGATGAGTGGCACAGAGTCAAGTGGGAGGCCTGTGGCCAGTGGAGTTCCCCAGGGATCAGGACTGGGTCCAGTTCTGTTCAGTATTATCATCAACGACCTGAATGAGGGGATGGAGTGTACCCTCAGCAAGTTCCTGATGATCCAAAGCTGGGAGAGGTGGATAAGACTTGATCCCAAAGACTTGATCCAGCACTTGTGCCAACACTGTTTCCTGTCTTTATAATCCCCCTGTGGGGTGGGACAAAAGGCACTCTCAGCCCCTTGGTGGATGAAGCCACGCTGGGGAAGCCCTTGAGCAACCTCATCTGCTTCATCCTGCCTTGAGCAGGGCTCTCAGACAAGGAGATGCTCAGGGCTCTCTTCCAGCCTGAGGGATTCTGGGATTCAGAATGATCTGGAGGGTCATGGGAATGATCTGTAGGATCATGCAGCAGGAGGAGCATGGGAAGCTCATCCTTGAGTCATCAAGGAGAGGGTGCTGCTGAGTGAGGCTGATGGGGTGAATGGAATTATAAAGTGAGTTCCATGGGGACAGGGGCAGGGTTGGCTTCAGTTGAGTGGCATCATGGAATGATGGAATGGGTTGGGTTGGAACTAGATGATCTTTAAGCCTTCCAAGCCAAGCCATTCCATGATTCCCTGGTTCTGTGCCACAGTGCCAGCCAGTTCCAGGCCTGGGAGTCTCCACAGCCACCCCCAGAGCTTTGTGATGCAGGGTCTAGTGCCTGGACACCATTGTCATGGGGGTCTCTGCGGTGACCCTGGGGGTATAGAAGGGCTGTGGAGAGCTGGGGTGCCCATAGCTGGGAGAGCAGCTCCCTCAGGAGTCAGCAGCTGCCCTGGGTGCCCATGGAATGTCTGTGGCAGCAAATGGCCAAGATGTCCCTGGAGAAGGAGGTGGAAGCCTGCTGCCAGCCCTCCACAAGACCCCAAGGTCAGTGACTGAAGGAAGGGCCAGAACAGAAGTTCCCCTGCAGCCCATGGAGGAGCACGGAGGGGCAGGTGTGGATCTGCAGCCCATGGACTTTCCTGGTTTTTGCCAGGATAAAGCTAATTTTCTCTCTTGTAAATTTGCTTTCATTTAAGTCTCTTTTAAGCACCTGCACTTGCTGAAATAAACAGCAAATTTCACAGTCATTGTCTACTTCTGGAACTGATACTGCTCAGCGTTTATAGTTTCTGCTACAGAATGTTCTGCAGAAGCAAGAACACTGCTCAGTTCTGAAGAACATCTTGTGCTCCAGAAAGAGAAAAGGAGTTAGGAAGTCACACCTGCAACACTTCCTTAAGGAGCAGCACACAAGATAAATGACCAAAATTGACGAAATATAATGTTCCATTCTATACATGTCATACTCAGTATAAATTTGAGGGTTCACGAGGGTCAAACCCCTTCCTCCTTCCCATTCTTCACCTGTCCCTGTTTGCTCCAGCATCCTGGGAGGATTCCATCCCTTCCTCTGCCTGTGGTCCTGATCCATCCCAGCCTGAATCTGTGTGTTCCTGCCTCCAGCTCCCGACTGCTGCTGACCCCAGGAGTCCAGCCTGGACTTTCCCAGGGCTGCCCTGCAGCCTCGGTGCTGACGTGAGAGTTACTGGGGGAAAGAGGGAGGAGGGACGTGGTATCATTTTTCCTGTATATTTTTATATATTTAGTACTTTTTCCTTTACATCATTACTGTTTCATCAAAGCTGTGTATTTTAGTTTCCACCTCATAAGCCTCCCTCACTTATTTTCTCTCCTTCCCTTATCTGGGAGGGGAAATTAATAGAAAACATCTGTAATTCGATTAATTGCTGGCCCAGCAATAAACCATGAGAGATCTTTGGTGCTCAACATGACTTAAGCTAATTAGCTTGAGCCCAGTTCAAATTTTGACTAATTTTATCGGAACAGTTTGAATTCCAACTCCAGTGTGAGGAAAGCCAGAGGGCTCCTCTGAGAGGGAATCAGCCCCTTGCCTTTGGAAAGTTCCCAGGGTTGAAAGTTAAACCAATGGTGCCGTACCTTTGGTATTCAGGTATTCTGTGAATGGTGCAATGTTCTGCAGGTGAAGGACAAAGAGGGGATTGCTTGGGGCAGGATAAAAAGAATTTTCTCTCTAGTATTTTTGCTTTCAGCTCAGTCTCTTGCAAGTATCTGCACTTGCTGAACTGAACAGCAAGTTTCTCAGTCAGTGTCTGCTTCTAGGACTGATAATGCTCAATGTTTCCAGTTCCTGACAGAGACTGGTGTGCAGAGCCAAGGGTTTCAGCTGAACAGCTGGAGTCATGGCCATCAGCACAGCTCAGTCTCTCTCTTCTCCATCAGCTCTATCTCCTACCTCTCCACTCACCCTGCTGGAAGCTGCTTTATGCCCACCCCAGGGTGGGAAAATGAGAGGGGGTTTTAGGGACAGGGTCCTGACCACAAAGCACCCAAAGCATTCTCCAACCCTTTGCACCCCAACAGCCACGAGGGATTGCTCCATTGCACATTTGTAAAATTTTATTGAGTATCTTATTAATAAAAAACAACCCCCAAATGGTATTGAACTTCAGGCCAGTGTACCTCCACCCAGTTTTGCAGCCACAGTCATCTGGACACTGAAGTGTAAAGTCTAATTTCTGCGTCTAAATCTCCTTAAAAGGGCATCTTAATGGAAAAGGTTTCTTTTCACTTCAAAATGACACAATCCCAATTTTTCAGTCCTGTTTTCTTTCCAATTCCTGTTGCGAGAGGGCTCGAAGAAATTGCCAAACACGGACCAATATGATCAACCAGCAAAATCTCGTTATTGAGTTCACTAGTGCAGAATATATACTTTTTCTCTTATCTGTGTTACATGCATGGCATTAAGTGATTGGTTAACACTCTCCAAACTTGGTTCTAACTTATAAGCTAATTGGTTAAAAGTCATTGTCCGTGCCCATGCCGAGGGCTGTCCTGGTTTAAAAATGTTTTGTCTTGCCGTTACTCTACTATCTTGTTTTGCTAGAAATCTAGCTTGGTGTTATTGTAACACCAAGGTTAAGTTCGTCGATGCATTCCCAAAACATGGCCCCACAAATTCCTACTACAAAGTTACTCTAAAATGCTCAAAATTGCTGTTCCTGAACTAAAAAAAGAAATAGACCTGGTCCCATTCAGACACCTCCCCTGACGAGTGTGTCACAGTGATAATCACTTCCTTGTTTTGCCTTATTTGTTTTCAAACCATCTAACGATGTGGAAGCCTGGAAACTCTCAAGCTTGGAAAAATGTGGTGGCCTGGTGGGTCTGGTGATGAGAGATGAGATCATAACTCTGGTAAAAACTCTTCTCACACTGGGAGCAGCTTTAGGGCCGTTCACCCCTATGGAAGCGCTGATGTCTCAGCAAGTGGGAGCTTTGCCTGAAGCTCTCGGAGCAGTGGGGACACGAGTAGGGTTTCTCTCCTGTGTGGATGAGACGATGCCTGATGAGATCAGAGCTCCTGGCAAAACTCTTCCCACAGTCAGGACACTTGTAGGGACGTTCACCTGTATGGATCTGTAGGTGTCTGGTGAGGTTTGAGCTGTCAGTGAAGCTCTTCCCACACTGGGGACACGTGTAGGGTTTTTCCTCAGTGTGGACATGTTGGTGATTAATCCAGGAGGTGCTATTGTTGAAGGCTTTCATGGTGCATGCTGGGATACGACCCCAGATATCCCTTTTCCACCCTAAATCCCTTTGGTTTTTATCCAAAATTGTAGTGAAATGAGGCAACACCCAGGTGCTGCTAATCACCAGGCAGTGGGCGTGAGCCTGCATTCAGCCCACCTGTGCCTGGTTAGGGCTGGGCCCAACTGCGCAGGGGCAGAATCAGGAGGCCAATAAAAGGCCTGGCCTCCAGCACAAGCTCAGCTCACTTGCAGAGCAGGCCAGAGGAGAGGTTGGTTGAGTTGGGAGCACTAGCACTAGCACTAGCACTAGCACTAGCACTAGCACTAGCACTAGCACTAGCACTAGCACTAGCACTAGCACTGACCCAGACTAACTGACCCTGAAAGCATCAGCTTCTGCCAGAGCACCGGTTTGACTTCAGAGCGTCATGCCCCAAGAAAGGTTCGTCTTGCAACATCTGGTGGAGAATGCGGGCATAGACCTCGGTCTAGCCCCTGCTCTCGACAAACCAGAAAAAAGAGAGCCAGTTTGGCGTGGATTAACATCAACAGAAAACCCAAGGAGCTGGGTGAGAAGATTCGTTACCTTCTCTCTCTATCACTGATTCACCTAGAAAGAGAGGAAAGAAAGATGGGACTCTCATCTAGCACCCCTGCTAATGAAAAAACAGCAACATGGACAAAGGAGCAAGAACTCTCCTCCCTCCCGTCCGTGGCAGCTGTGTGGGAACTTTTGCAGGAGGTCGGTGATCTGCTGGTTGGCCTCCGTACCCAAGAAAGGACTTAGAATACAACTGGACTAGAAGGTACATGGGAGGTAGTAATCAACGCTCTAAAAGAAATAAAAGCTGAGGCAGAAGCTGCTGCCGCCACCATTGCAGCGCTTCCGCCCAAAGCTGGCGTTGATACTACAACACCACCACCAGCCGCAGGATCTGGTGTTGTCCCCACAGCACCTCCGCTACCCTCTCCCCATCCCGAGGGTGATAAAAGCTGGAAGGCATTTTTAGGATTAAGGAACGACAGACTTGCCATTAAGGGCATGTCGGGAAAAGCACATCATTCCATAGCTGAGTTCCTATCAGACATCGGGCCGGAGGAAGAAGAAGAAGTACCCTCTCCAAGCACCGAAAACAACATACAAAAGAATGCAAAAATGCCAACAGCCTGTGCCCCTGAGATGGGTAGTCCTAGTTTCTTCTTGAAACCACCCCTGCTGCTGCCTCCCAATCCAGAAAAAGAGCATGAGAAAGAAGCGTCCACCCCACCAGCTGCACCCATCAGCCTGGAGGACAAAATAAAGGCCCTCCTTGAACAAACAAATCAGGCCATGAAATCTTTAGAGAAGAGGGTAATAGACATAGAACGACGCTCGTTGTTTCATAAATATTGAGACCCACCCACCCTCCCTGATGATGACGATGAGGATGTCCCAACCCCGCTGTTGCCGCGACAAAACAACCAAAGCATTAAAGGTGCTGATTAACCCCGACCCGGAAGATGGACTGGGTTCATCCGTGATGCCATCCTTGAGGGGGATTGGGAAGCCAGCACCATCGCTTGCCCTATCCTCTACGACAACAACGGGCCACCTCAATTTGAACAACATACTTGGAAAACCCTACAGCAGGCTAGGAAGACCTTGAAAGAGGGAGGATTAAAAACGGAAAGTGGCTGGGCCGTCCTGGATTGGCTTTTCACCGGTGACACCAATAGCCCCCACGATTGTCGCAATCTGGCCAGGTATCTGCTCACCCCTTCCCAGCAGATTATCTGGCTGAAAGAGTGGGAGCGCCTGGCCCAGGCAGAGGCAAACCGCCCTAGAGCACCTGGGGATCCTCTTGCAGGGATAACTGCTGAGATGCTCACAGGCTCAGGACGCTATGGAGATATTCAAATCCAGCTCCAGTTCCCGGTTGCACTCCACCACACTGCTGCAAACCTAGCCTGCCAAGCCTTCTACATGGTACCAGAGACTACTCCTGTCCCCTCATTTACTGCTGTCAAGCAAGGAATGAATGAGCCTTTCCAACATTTCGTTGACAGACTTTGGCAATCTGTCATGGCCGAATCCGATCTAGGACTAGAACAAAAAGAAAGTATGTTCAAACTGCTGGCATTTGAAAATGCAAATCCGAAAATGAAGTCACTGTTTTCCACCTTGCCAAAAACAGCTCATGTCTCAGAAATGCTAGAAGTCGCTGCCAGGGCCACCCAAACACAACAAAACCAAGGCATGGCCAGCGCCTTTGCCGCCGCTTTGGAACCGACTCATAAGCTTCTCGCAGCAGTCGCGCAAAAACTAGACAGAAGAGGAAACTGCCCAAGGAAATTCACCCCCTTCTGTCTTCGATGCGGAGCCACAGGCCACACAAGAAGAACTTGTTCAGTCCCAGTGTGGTGTGACCACTGCCAGAAGGATAATCACAACAATCTGGCATGTAGGTCTGCAAAAAACAGAAGGCGCAGCACGCAAGGCCCCCGCACCAGGACACAAATAGCCAGGCCAGCGCTCTACACCAGCTCCCCGCCCCAGCAACAAGGGGAAGCCTGGGCATCGACTTGCCCTCAGCAATAGACGTCACCCTTACTACAACACAGGTACACCGAATACCAACAGGGATTTATGGACCAATACACCAGGAAGAGGGCACAGTGGGAGCCTTATTAATGGGCCGTTCTTCCACTGGAATTGCAGGACCTGTTGTGCTCCCAGGCGTAATTGATGCAGTTTATACAGGGGAGATTATGATTACTTGTTTCTCATTAAACCCCCCCCTGATAATCAAAGCAGGAACCCGGTTAGCACAACTGGTCCTTCTCCCAAAAATGAATCTGGGGAAGAATGCCCCCGTGGCACGAGGCAGTCGAGGCTTTGGGTCTTCTGGAAGCACTCTGGTAACCTTAGTGCAACAGATGAAGAAAAGGCCCATCATACTTGTACAACTGGCCGCCGATAAAGAGGTCAAGACCCTCTCCATTATGATGGACACCGGGGCTGATGTTACAATAATCAACCTTAAAATGTGGCCTCGTCATTGGAAGCTTATCACTGCCCTCGATGCCGTCCAGGGGATAGGTCGTGGCTCCACCCCCCTTCAGGCCCTTAACCCTGTGCAATTAAAATTCCTGGAAGGAAAAACAGTGACTGTACGACCTTATGTGTTGTCACTACCAGGACAACTTGGAGGGTTGATTGGCAGAGAAGTTATGAGCCAGCTAGGGGCTGTTCTTTCCATCCCCGAACCCACCCAACCCCCTCAACATTTTCAATGTGGTTCACTTCAGAGGTGCCGCCAACTCCCAGACTATGATGGAAGACAGACACCCCTGTCTGGGTGGAGCAGTGGCCCTTAAACAAAGAGCGCCTAGAAATCGCCAACTGTCTGGTGCAGGAGCAGCTGGATGCAGGACACATCCAGCCATCTGTTAGCCCTTGGAATACACCCATCTTTGTGGTTCCAAAAAAGACTGGAAAATGGCGATTACTCCATGACTTACGCAAGGTCAACAACCAGATGTGGCCGATGGGCGCCCTTCAACCCAGGCTGCCCCTACGCACCATGCTACCCAGAGGCTGGCACCTTCTGGTAATTGACCTCAAGGACTGCTTTTTCACCGTTCCCCTGCATCCTGAAGACACGGTTCGCTTTGCCTTTACCATTCCATCAATCAACAAAAGCAAACCTGCAAAACGATATGAATGGGTAGTGTTGCCTCAAGGGATGAGAAACTCCGCAACAATATGCCAATTGTATGTGGCATGGGCACTCTCACCGATCCAAAAAGAAATGCCGGACACATTAATCTATCATTACATGGATGACATACTGTTTTGCCAGGAAGCCCCGTTCCCCGACAACATTAGCCAAACGCTGACTGACCGACTCAAGACAAAAGGATTAATAGTAGCTCCTGAAAAAGTCCAGTCACAACCACCCTGGAGCTACTTAGGGTGGCAAGTCACTCACGCCATGGTGAGACCACAAAAACTAGAAGTAATAAGCTCAATCAAAACATTGAATGACACCCAAAAACTAGTGGGCGAGCTTCAATGGGTTCGACCCATCATAGGTCTCACCAACGCGGATATCCACCCCTTTTTGTCACTGTTGCGGGGCATGCAACCAGGCGCATTAGTGGACTGGACTGACAACCACACCAACGCGTTAAAACGGGTCATCCACAAACTGGCAACCAGCTTTTCAGATCGTCGAGATGCCACTCAACACACCGGGATCTGGGTTTGCAACCACCCTTCATTCCCATTTGCACTGCTGCTACAAGACTTCAATTGGCGAAGGGAGAATGGGGAACACCATGACTGAAACAGTGACCAAGACTCTCCAAGATCAGAATCGATAGCAATCTTGGAATGGCTATTTCCACCCCACACGGCCCAGAAAGGTATCTGGCAACGAACAGAAATCACAGCATTCTTGATATGGAAGGGATGACAGCGTTGCCTTGAAGTAGATGGTCGAGAGCCAGAATGGATTAGCATCCCCATCAAAACAATTGATTTTGATTGGTTGCTGCAACGCTCTACGCCACTACAACTCGCCTTATTCGAATACTCTGGAGATATCTGTCATGGAGGCACAAAACACAAGCGCCTACAGGCCATCAGCCAGTTCCATTGGATAGAAAGACCAATTGTTTCAGAGCATCCAGTGCCTGGTATCACTGTGTTCACTGATGCCAGGAAAAGGTCGAAAACAGCCGCCTGCGTATGGCAGGATAAGGGCCAGTGGAAACAACATTTGATTCCAGGCACCGACGAAGACAACCTGCAGACTCTGGAACTACTGGCTATCATCTGGGCCTTGACACAGTGGCGACGTGTCCCCCTGAACATCGTTTCTGACTCACAATATGCAGTAGGAGTGGCGAACCGTATCGAGGATGCTCTCGTCAAGCCAGTACAGAACCAACGGCTCCTGGAACTCTTCCTTACATTGCAGCGCGCGCTGAAAATTCGCACACAGCCGTGCTGTATTCTTCACATCCATAGTCATAAAACATCGTTGGGCCTAGGGGAAGGAAACGCAAGGGCTGACTCCCTGGTCAGCCTAGGAATGCAGGGTCCTGTAAGTCAGTTTGGGAAGGCTCAAAACAGCCATTCCCTGTTTCACCAAAACGCCAGGGCACTGAAGGGCATGTTTGCAATTCCATGGGAAGATGCAAAAGGAATTGTTAGAGCATGCCCTCAGGGTGCACAATTTGGCCCTGCCCTAGGAATGGGAGTCAACCCACGCGGGTTGCAAGCAGGAGAAATCTGGCAAATGGATGTCACCCACATTCTGGAGTTTAGACGCCTCAAATATGTCCACGTGACGATAGACACCTTTTCAGGCATGCTTTGGGCGACTGCTCAGACAGGGGAGAAGGGTCTACATGTGGTCCGTCACCTGACCAATTGCTTTGCTGTTATGGGGGTCCCCCAAGTAGTAAAAACTGACAATGCGCCTGCCTATATAGGTGGAAAGGTCAAGGAGTTCCTTGCTACTTGGGGTGTAAAACACATCACAGGGATCCCTCATTCATCTACAGGCCAGGCGATAGTAGAAAGAGCCAATCACACCCTGAAGACATATCTACAAAGGCAAAAGGACAGCAAAGATCTGGACCCACAGATGTGGCTTAGCAAGGTACTTTTCACGTTGAATTTTCTTAGTCTAAGCCGTGACTCCCAGCAACCTCCCGTGCTACTGCATTATTCATCGCAGAAGATCAACCGCATGCCGGAAGTACAAATTAACTACAAGGATCCATCTACAGGTCAGTGGGTGGGGCCCAAGCCGCTACTGTTTACTGGAAGAGGCTATAGCTGTGTCTCTACAGATTCCGGGCCTCTTTGGGTACCCAGTAAATGGACACGCCCTGCTGCGACCAGATCTCCAATAGACAACGACACATCATCTAGCAGGTCAAAAAGCTCACGTGCTTAGGACACGTCAGGCTTTTCTTTGAACTTCACATAGTTCTGGTGTTTCTTTTAAATAAATTAAAAAAAAAAAAAAGTGGGGGGGAAGTGTAGTGAAATGAGGCAACACCCAGGTGCTGCTAATCCCCAGGCAGTGGGTGTGAGCCTGCATTCACCCACCTGTGCCTGGTTAGGGCTGGGCCCAACTGCGCAGGGGCAGGATCAGGAGGCCAGTAAAAGGCCTGGCCTCCAGCACAAGCTCAGCTCACTTGCAGAGCAGGCCAGAGGAGAGGTTGGATGAGTTGGGAGCACTAGCTCTTACCCAGACTGACTGACCCTGAAGGCGTCAGCTTCTGCCAGAGCACCGGTCTGACTTCAGAGCGTCATACCCCAAGAAAGTTGTCTTGCAACACAAAATGACCATTTTTGATCCCAAACCCTACATTTCACATCCTATATTAAGTTTTTACCATAAACCCCCCTTTTAGACCCCAAATCTCCCTTTTCCACCCCAAATCCATTAATTTTTTACACAAAATGCCCATTTTTGATCCCTAACTCTACACTTTCCACACTAAATCATTGAGTTTTTTCCAAAAACACCCCTTTTTGGCCCCAAATCTCCATTTTCCACCCAAAATCCCTTTGTTTTTTGCCCAAAATGACCATTTATCAATGCCTGAACCCTCTTTTCAACTGCAAATCCTCGAATTTTTACCCCACAAATTCCCTTTTCTGTATATCTTTCTGGGTATTTGGTGCTTTTTTCCCGTTTCGTGCCGGCTGGGTTCCAGTTTGGGGCGTTTCAGGGCGATTTAGACGGATTTTGGGTCGTTTCTGCGGTGTTTCGGGTCGGGTCAGTCCTTGGGGATTCCGGACTACATTTCCCATCAGACTTTGCGCGCCGCCGCCGTTCACCGCGCAGCCTCCACCTACAACTCCCATCGTGCTTTGCGCCCCCCCGCTGCCCCTCCGCTGCGGCGCCGTCGCGCTTTGTGTGACGTCATCAGGGCTGCGCCGAAAGCGGCGTGGGAGGAGAGAGGTAAAAAAGCGACCGGGAAAACCTCCCGGAACCCCCCTGGAGCCCAAATCCCCCCCAGTCCCTCCCAGTGCCCTCCAGTTGCCTTCCAGTTCCTCTCATTACCCTTCCAATCCCTCACAGTTCCTCCCAGTCCCTTCCCAGTCCCTCCCACTCTCCCCCATTTCCTTCCCAGTCCTCCCAGCACCCCATCAGTCTCTCCCAGTCCCCCCATATAACCTCCCAGTCCCTCCCAGTGCCCCCCGATCCCTTCCCAGTTCCTCCCATCCCCTCCCAGTCCTTCCCAGTCTCCCCCGTTTCCCTCCCTGTCCCTTCCCGGTACCTCCCAGTCCCCACCCAGTCCCCTCCCAGCACCCCCTCACTGTCTCGCAGTTCTCTCTACCCTCTCCTAGTCCCCCCATATAACCTCCCAGTTCCTTTCGGTGCCTCCCCATCCCCTCCCAGTCCCTCTCAGTCTCCCCCATTTCCCTACCAGTCCCTCGCAAAGTCTTCCCAGGGTATGAAGGAGGTTCAGACCAGTAACATTCCAGTCCCACATGGATCCCAGATTCCAGAGCTGGGGAGAACCCAACCCAACACTGCTGAACTCCCTGGCACTCACAGAGTTGGAGTCTGCAGCTTCCCAAAACTCCAGGTGCTCTGAACAGAAACAAACAAAAAAAAAATGATTGTAGAGTGAATTCTGTCCCAGGACCAGAACCAAACTGAGCCTGAAACTTCTCCCTGGGGTGAGGGCAGGGGGATTGGTGACCCCAACCCCATAGGGAGGGTGGAGGAGCTGTGATTGGGTCTCCCCCCACATCACCTGGGGATTCCCAAATCATTCTGGGGTGGGGGCTGTGATAGGGTACCCCCAAGACAGTAATGGGGGAGTCCTGAATTACCCCTTGCAGTGTCAGTACAATTGTGTCATCACAGCTCAAGCCAGGAGTGGCTCAAAACCCCAGCACCCCCTGCCCCACACAATGGTCCCTTTGGGTTTTGGGAGCCAGTGTAGCTCCTAAAGATGAAGTAAAGGATGATCAGTGGGTGTCCAGCTCCATGGGTAACCTCCCTATTCTACCTCACACTCCATTTTCACCCACAGTAGGATTGATGTAGGTTTTGGCTGCTCTCACTCCGCAAAAAGCCCAAACTCTTCTTTTTCACCACACTGTGGCTTCTTTCTCAAACACGGGGTGACTCCATTTGGGCAAAAGCCTCCCTGGGTGTCCTAAGGATCAGACAGCTTTTGGTGAAAGTTTGAGACTGCTGAAACATCATTGGATCCATCCAGGAGAAAAATTTGACATCAGCAAGGAATGCAGGAGAAGGTTTAGGATCTGCTGGGCCCATCTCCACCATCAGAAAATCCATTGGGGTGAGAGACCCCAGAGAGTTCCTGACTGTGTGAGACGATTTAGTGACAGCTGGGATCTGGTCCAACGGTGACACCATCCCACAGGCACCATGTCCTACACCTGCCCTGACTGTGGGAAAGGTTTTCGATGGAGATCACATTTTACCCAGCATCAACGAATCCATACGGGTGAGAAACCCTATAAGTGTCTGGAGTGTGGGAAGGGTTTTACCCAGAGTTCCAGTTTATCCCAGCATTGTCAGATCCATACCGGTGAGAAACCCTATAAATGTTCTGAGTGTGGGAAGGAGTTTTCCCATTTATCACAGCATCACTGGATCCATACAGGAGAGAAGTTGTATCCCTGCACTCACTGTGGGAAAGCCTTCAACAATAGCAACTCCTGGATTAATCACCAACATGTCCACACTGAGGAAAAACCCTACACGTGTCTCCAGTGTGGGAAGGGCTTCACTGACAGCTCAAACCTCTCCCAACACCTACAGATCCATACAGGTGAACGTCCCTACAAGTGTCCCGATTGTGGGAAGAGCCACCTCAGCCAGCACCAGAAATGAAGGGAAATGGTCAAGGTCACCACATTTCTAACCTTTACAGTTTCCATGCTTCGACATCTTTAAGAGGTTTTTTTGGGGGGTTTTTTTTGTTTTTTTTTTTTAAATCAGATATGGCAAAAGGAGGAAGTGAGACACTCCTCAAGGGATGTGGCAATATGGGACCATGTCTGGTTTTTTATTTGGTAGGGAAGACCCATGTGGAATATTTTAGTGTGACTTGGAAAGAATACGTGAGCTGTGTCATTTTGAGGTGAAAAGAACTCTTTTCCACTAGGATGTTTTTTGGGGACATTTAGACCCATAAATTTGTCCTTACAGTTCAGTGTCCAGATGGTTGTGGCTACAAATCTGGGTGGTGGCACACTAACCTTAGGTTTGATATCACTTAGTGATTGGTTTTATTAAAAAGATACTCAATAAAATTTTACAAATGTGCAATGGAGCAATCCCTCATGGCTGTGGGGGTGCCAAGTATTGAAGAATGTTTTGGGTTCTCTGAGGTTGGGACCCCGTCCCCAAAACCCCCTCTCTTTTTCCCACCCTGGGGTGGGCATAAAGCAGCTTCCAGCAGGGTGAGTGGAGAGGTAGGAGATAGATCTGGTGGAGAAGAGAGAGACTGAGCTGTGCTGATGGCCATGACTCCAGCTGTTCAGCTGAAACCCTTGGCTCTGCACACCAGTCTCTGTCAGAAACTGGAAACATTGAGCATTATCAGTCCTAGAAGCAGACACTGACTGAGAAACTTGCTCTTCATTTCAGCAAGTGCAGATACCAGCAAGAGACTGAGCTGAAAGCAAAACTACAAGAGAGAAAATTAGCTTTATGCTGACCAGGACATTCCACCCCTTATTCCATAGAATTTGTGTCATGCTCCAGTCATTACCATCACTTATCCCTAAATAAACAATACCGAAATTATTACTATTTTTACTATACTAAAATTCACTAAGTTTATGATTGCAGATGTTCATCTATTGTAGCAGACTCTTAAAGCAAGAAACGATTGTCACAGTTCATGTCCATGGTCCACAAGTTGCAGATGTTAACTTTGAGGAAGTTACTTGATGCCAGTCAGTGAACCCAGTTCTGGTTTGATCACCACAACATTATCCTGAAAAACACTCACAGAACACTGTTAATTTATGCAGCTCTTCACAGAAAAGCAACTAATCTGGGACATTAATTCAAAACCCCTAAAATTCCATGCTCTACTGATTGAGCTAGCCAAGCAAAAATTAGGCATTCTCATCTAATGTTTGATTCCCTTGTAGTACACATTTTACTTCTCCATTTTCCATCATCACCTGCCAAGTGTGTTCAGCCCCTTGAGCAAAACCAACCCCACGAATGGCTTTGCCTTTGCCCGAGGCAGGAAAAACCCAAACTGTTTCCCCAGCAGATTCTTTTCATGCCCCACAGACACTTTGTCCCCATCTCCTGTGTGTAGAAGGTCTGACTGAGCAGGACTAGCTCGACTGATGGAAGCCCTGGTGTTAACTAACCAGGTGGCTTGTGCCAAGTGCTTGTCCCAGTTTATAAAGGTTCCACCACCCGTTGCCTTTAAGGTAGTTTTTAACAGTCCACTGTACTTTTCCATTTTCCCTGAGGCTGGTGCATGAGAGGGGATATGGTATCCCCAATCAGTACTGTGTTCTTTGACCCAGTTACTTATAAAACTGTTTTTGAAATGAGTTCCATTGTCTGGCTCAATTCTTTCTGGTGTCCCATGTCACCACAAGACTTGTTTCTCCAGGCCCAGGATGGTGTTCCAGGCTGTGCCATGAGGCACAGGAGATGTTTCCAGCCATCCTGTACTTGCTTCCACCATTGTCAGCACACAGGGCTTGCCCTGGCAGGTCTGAGGCAGTGTGACACAGTCCATGTGCCAGGCCTCCCCATCCCTATATTCTGACCATCTCCCTTCAGACCACAGAGGTTTCAACCTTTTAGCTTGCTTCATTGCAGCACACATGTCCCAGTGGTGGAGAACTGCACAGTAGTGTCCAAAGTTCAATCCAGCCCTGGGTCAGGAGCCCATGGGGATGTTCCATCCCTGCCTTGATGACCTGAAGTGTCATGGGCCCATCTAGCTAAAAACACTTCACCTTTATGCTCCCAGTCCAGATCTATTTGGAACACTTGAGCAGCCTCATCTGCTCCTTGGTTGTTTCCATGTTCCTCAGTAGCTCGACGTGAAGGTTCCTGGGCATCCCCATGATGCAGTTTTACATCAAGATTCTCTAACCCAGAAGCAATGTTTTTCCACAGTTCAGCAGCTCAGATAGGTTTATCTCTACGTTGCCAGTTGTTTTGCTTCCACTGCTTTAGCTAGCCCCATAAGGCATTTGCTGCCCTCCATAAATCAGTATAAAGTCTCAGCCAGTTTTCTTGTTCAGCAATGTCTAAAGCCAATTGGATGGCTTTTACCTCTGCAAATTGACTTGATTTACCATCTCCTTCAGCTGTTTTTGCAACTAGTCATATAGGATTCCATACAGCAGCTTTCCACCTTCAATGGCTTCCTACCAGACGACAGGATCCATCAGTGAAAAGAGCATATTGTTTCTCATTCTCTGGCAGTTGGTTGTATGGTGGGGTTTCTTCAGCCCATTTGACCACTTTTTCTGGTGGCATTCCAAAGTGTGTGCCTTCTGGCCAGTCTGTTACCACTTCTACAATTCCTGGATGATCGAGTCTTCCTATCCTAGCTCTCTATCAGAGTAAAGCAATCCATTTACTCCATGTAGCACCAGTAGCATGATGAAGGGAAGATGCTCTACCTGTGTACATAAAACCCAGTACAGGTAATTGTGGCACCAGGAGGACTTGTGATCATTCACTTCTGAAGCAGCTCTAACTCCTTCATATGCAGACAGTATCTCTTTTTCAGTGGCTGTGTAGCTGGCTTTGGAGCCTTCGCAGTTTCGATCCCAAAATTCTAGAGGTCAGCCTCGAGTCTCTCCTGGAGCTTTCTGCCAGAGGCTCCATGTAGGACCATCACTTCCATCTGCAGTATAGAGCACATTTTTAATGTCTGGCCCTCTTCAAATTGGTCCAAGAGCCATTGCCTGCGCAATCTCCTGTTTAATACTTTCAAAAGCAGCTTGTTGTTCTGAGCCCCATTTAAAGTCTTTCTCTTTAAGGTAACATCATAGAGAGGTTTCACAATCTGATTGTAACCAGGAATATGCATTCTCCAGAAACCAACAGTTCCTAAGAAGGACTGAGTTTCCTTTTTGGTAGCTGGTGGGGCCATAGCTGTTATTTTGTTAATCACCTCCATTGGGATGTGGCGACGTCCATCTTGCCACTTAACCCCCAGAAACTGTATCTCTTGTGCAGGTCCCTTGACCTTGCTTCTTTTAATAGCAAAACCAGCCTCTAGAAGGATTTCAATTATCTTCTTACCTTTCTCGAAGACTTCTTTTGCTGTGTCACCCCACACAATGATGTCATTGATGTACTGTAGATGTTCTGGAGCTTTTCCAAGGTATCATGGATCAGTCCACAGCCGATGGTAGGGCTGTGTTTCCACCCCTGGGGCAGTCAATTCCAAGTGTACTGGACACCTCTCCAGGTGAAAGCAAACTGTGCCCTGCATTCCGGTGCTATAGAAATAGCAAAAAATGCATTAGCAATGTCAATAGTAGCATACCACCTGGCTGCCTTTGACTACAGCTCATACTGAAGTTCTAGCATGTCTGGCACAGCAGCACTTAGTGGTGGTGTAACCTCATTTAGTATACAATAGTCCACTGTCAGCCTCCACTCTCCATTAGGCTTTGGCACTGGCTATATGGGACTACTGAAGGGTGAATGAGTCTTGCTGATCACTCCTTGGCTCTCTAGTTGTCGGATCAGCTTGTGAATGGGGATCACAGCATCTCTGTTTGTTCGATATTGTCTTTGATGCACTATTGAAGTAGCAATTGGCACCAGCTGGTTTATAATTTTCAGCAACCCCACTACAAAGGATTTATCTGAAAGGCCAACCAAAGCATACAGCCATCCTGCATTCTCAGTCTTTAGAGATGCAATACCAAAGGACCACCAGTACCCTTTCGGGTCCTTGAAGTCACCTCCCTTTAGGTAGTCTATGCCAAGGATACACGGAGCATCTGGACCAGTCACTATCGGGTGTGTATGCCACTTTGTTCCAATGAGGCTCACATCAGCCTTCACAATACTCAGTTCTTTAGATCCCCCGTCACTCCAGAAATAGTGACGGATTCTGTCCCTTTTTGATTTGATGGCATTAGGGTGCACTGTGCACCAGTGTCCACCAAGGCTTTATACTTTTGTGGCTCTGATGTGCCAGGCCATCGAATCCACACAATCCAATAAATTCAGTTGTCCCTCTCCTCCACCTGGCTGGAGGCAGGGCACCTCTAAGCTTGAGCACTTACAACATTGTCAGGACGTGCATTACTGGAGTTTGCATCCCCAGTACTCACACCTGAGGTACAGGGATCTTGAGTCACCAGCATATTTGGATTGGGTAACTGCACACTGGAGACTTGAGCAGACTTCTTTTTAAAAGGACCTCCTTTTGCATTCGTCTTACTCAGCAACTTACATACTCGCTCCTGTGGGACATCAGGAGGCTTCTGCAGGAGGCTTCTGATCCCACTTTTTCATGTCCTCTCCAGACTCACTCAGGTGTGCCCATAGTAGTCCTCTTATTAAATTCTGATACTCTTGATTCTGTCTCATAGGTGGGCTTTTCCTCTTAAGGGCTGCAATGCGGCATCCTCCTCTTATCTGAGGAAAAAAGGGTGAATGCAGTTTCTCGGCTGTTCCCTTTACAGATGAAACCCAGGCCCAACAAGGGGCCATGACAGCATCTTCATATTCTCGTGCTGTTTTAATCACATCACCCACAGTTCCACCCAAATCTCCAGAAACAAATAGCATTACTGATAGTGTATGGTTAAAAGCTAGTGGTGCAGCATGCACAAACCTTTGCAACATAGGTTTAGGGCATGGCATGTGATAAGGATCTTCAATGTTTTTATCAGTATAGATCATATCTCGTACAACCAATACTTTCAAATACCTGATAGCTTTTTCAAGTGTGGCTGCTTTGATCCTATTTATAGGGATGTCTCTGCCTTACAGCTGACAAGAGTCGTCTCCATAGGCTGGTGGTTCTATTGTTTTATCCAAATGCCCGATCAATGCCTGCATCTTTGGCCAGGGATCCCAACTGCCTGCCTTCTCTCTGAGTTAATGTTATGGTAGCAGCCCCATCATTCCAGTACCGGAGGAACCAAGTGAGAAGTGGCTCACCTGAAAAACAGCTGAAGTATTTTCTCAGAGTATGCAACACCCTCATGGAATAGGACTGATCATATTCTGAGTCTGAGTTCTCCTCAGCTGACTCTGCTCTAGGTGCTCTAGGAGGAGAGGCAGTATCCTCTATTTCCTCTATCACCTGGTCGTCTTGTTCAGACTTTGAAGGGTTAAGGCTAATTTCTGATTTCCATGGTTTTGCTTTTTTCCCATTCACAGGGTCAGCAAGTATCAGTGTGTGCTGTGGGACAGAGGCTGTGGTGTCTGCAGCAGGAGCAGCAGCAGTGCTGGCTTTCTGACCAGCAGCAGTGTCTGGGAGGGGGAGGCAGCAGCTGCAGCTGTAGCAGAGATGCTGGCAATGCTTGCTGGCTGTATCTGAGTTGTATCCTTGTGTGGGGGGGGTGAGCAGTGGCTGGGGAGGCAGAAGTGGGGGTGCTCTCTGTACCAGGGGCAGTTTTCACTCTCTGAACAGCAACTCTTGGCCTCTGAAAAGGCATGCTCATTCTCATCAGTGTGGTTTTTGTCTTACTCCTCACCAATATATGAGAAAAATTAACAACACCCACCAGAAGATTGAGAAATGAAATGCTATTACTCTAAAATCCAGTGGAGTCAGCCACAAATAAGATGGAGTGGTATAATTTCCGAAATAAAAACTGAAAGTGTAATTACCAAGTTTTTTATCTCTGTATGAAACCGTACTGCACCATGCACCATGATATACATCAGTACTGAGGAACATATTGGAACGATGGTTCTTAAGCAGTTCTTACGACAAATATACCACATAGTAACACTAATTCCAGCTGCAAAAGCACATAATGCATACCCTAAATACCAAAGGTACGGCATGACTGGTTTAATCTCCAACCCTGTAAAGTTTCCAAAGAAAAAGGTCTGAGCAAAGCCATTCTCCCACTGGAGTTGGAATTCAAACTATTCAGCCAAATTAGTCAAAATTTGAACTGGACTCGAGCCAATTAGCTCAGGCCCCACGTTGGGTGCCCATAAAATTTGTCACTAGCCCAGCAATTAAACCAAATGACAGATGCTCTCTATTAATCCCCCTCTCCTCCCTGATAAAAAAAAGAGAATAAGGGAGAAAGACTTATGGATTGGAAACTAAATTACCCAACTTCAATGAAACAGTAATGATAAATAGGAAAAATTACTAAACATATACAAATATACAGGAGAAGTGATCCTACGTTCCTCCCCCCCATTAACTCTCACATCACCACCGAGGCTGCAGGGCAGCCCTGGGAAAGTCCAGGCTGGACTCCTGGGGTCAGCAGCAGTCAGGAGCTGGAGGCAGGAACACACAGATTCAGGCTGGGATGGATCAGGACCACAGGCAAAGGAAGGGATGGAATCCTCCTAGGATGCTGAAGCAAACAGGGACAGGGGAAGAAGGGGAAGCAGGAAGGGGTTTGACTCTCGTGATCCCTCCAATTGATACTGAGTATGAGGTGTATGGGATGGAATACTCTGGTCAATTCTGACATCTATCTTGTCCATTCCTCCCCAAAGGAGGGGTTCAGGTGGGACCTCCTTGCTCCTTCTGGAGGGTAAAATGTTCCTGAGAGCTGAGCAGTGTCCTTGGCTCTGCATCCCAGTCTCTGGCAGTAACTATAAACATGGAGTGTTATCAGTCCTAGAAGCAGACACTGTCTGAGAAACTTGCTGTTAACTTCAGCAAGTGCAACTACTTACAAGAGACTGAGCTGAAAGCAAAAGTACAAACCAGACAATCACCTTTATCCTGGCCCAAACCAGGGCAATGACACAATCCTAGGTTATCACTCACGTTTTCTTTCAAAGTCCCGCTGCAAAGTCACAATAAAATGCTCCATACGAGTGTTCTCTACCAAAAAATAGAAACAGATATGGTCCCATACTGCTATGTCCACTGAGGAGTGTCCCATAGTGACAATCACTTCCTTGTTTTACCTTATTTGTTTTCAAAGAATCTAATAAAGTGGAAGCTTGGAAACTCTAAAGCTTGGAAAATGTGGTGACCTTGACCATTTCCCTTCATTTCTGGTGCTGGCTGAGGTGGGTCTGGTGATGAGAGATGAGATCATAACTCTGGTAAAAAACGTTCTTACACTGAGAGCAGCTTTAGGTTTGTTCACCCCCATGGAGGCGCTGATGTGACAGCAAGTGGGACTTTCTCCTGAAGCTCTTGGAGCACTGGGGACACTTGTAGGGTTTCTCTCCTGTGTGGATGAGACAATGGCTGATGAGATCAGGGCTCCTGGCAAAGCACTTCTCACAGTGGGGACACTTGTAGGGACGTTCACCCGTATGGATCCGGAGGTGTTGGTAGAGGTTTGAGCTGGTTGTGAAGCTCTTCCCACACTGAGGACACGAGTAGGGTTTCTCTCCTGTGTGGATGAGACGATGGCTGATGAGATCAGAGCTCCTGGCAAAGCTCTTCCCACACTTGGAACACTTGTAGGGACGTTCACCCGTATGGATCCGTAGGTGTTGGTTGAGACTGGAGCTGACTGTGAAGCCCTTCCCACACTGGGGACACGTGTAGGGTTTTTCCTCAGTGTGGACATGTTGGTGATTAATCCAAGAGGTGCTATTGTTGAAGGCTTTCCCACAGTGAGTGCAGGGATACAACTTCTCTCCTGTATGGATGCGGTGATGCTGTGATAAATGGGAACTCTGGGAAAACTCCTTCCCACACTCCACACACTTATAGGGTCTCTGTCCTGTGTGGATACGGTGATGCTGGGATAAACTGGAACGCTGGCTAAACTCCTTCCCACACTCAGAACATTTAAAGGGTTTCTCACCCGTATGGATTCGTTGATGCTGGATAAAAGCTGATCTCCATCGAAAACCTTTCCCACAGTCAGGGCAGGTGTAGGACATGGTGCCTGTGGGATGGTGTCACCGTTGGACCAGATCCCAGCTGTCACTAAATCGTCTCACACAGTCAGGAACTCTCTGGGGTCTCTCACCCCAATGGATTTTCTGATGGTGGAGATGGGCCCAGCAGATCCTAAACCTTTTCTCACGTTCCTCGATGATGTCAAATTTTTCTCCTGGATGGATCCAATGATGTTTCAGCAGTCTCAAACTTTCACCAAAAGCTGTCTGATCCTTAGGACACCCAGGGAGGCTTTTGCCCAGATGGAGTCATCCCGTGTCTGTGAAAGAAGCCACAGTGCAGTGACAAAGTAGAGGAGAGATTTTTGTTGGGTGAGGGCAGCCAAAACCTACATCAATCCTACTGTGGGTGAAAATGGAGTGTGAGGTGGAATAGGGAGGTTACCCATAGAGCTGGACACCCACTGATCATCCTTTACTTCATCTTTAGGAGCTACACTGGCACCCAAAATCCAAAGGGGCCATTGTGTGGGGCAGGGGGTGCTGGGGTTGTCACCCACTCCTGGCTTGAGTTGGGATCACTCCTTTGCACTTATATTCCATGAGATGTTTTAGTTCTCCCCTATTCCTGTCAACAACCCTTGAGGTGATTTAGGGGTCCTTTCATGCCACCAAACATCTCTGGTATGAATTTGTGTTCCCCATCCTGGCACCAAATCCCGCCATGCCCTGGGGGTTCCCCCATCACACCCACATGCAGGATGAGCTGCCATCCACTGGGATGAGTTGGGGTCTCCTGGGATGTTTTGGGAATCCCAAATTGTGGCTCCTGAACCCTGGAGTTATTGAGTCCCCTGGAAGGATTCTGGGGTTGCCATGGTTACCCCTGGCTCCAGGGTGATTCGAGGGTCCCCACCTGCAGCCCCCAAACCCTGGGGATGACTTGGGGGTCCCCTATCACAGCCCCTACCCCAGAATGATTTGGGAATCCCCAGGTGATGTGGGGGGAGACCCAATCACAGCTCCTCCACCCTCCCTATGGGGTTGGGGTCACCAATCCCCCTGCCCTCACCCCAGGGAGAAGTTTCAGGCTCAGTTTGGTTCTGGTCCTGGGACAGAATTCACTCTACAATCATTTTTTTTTTGTTGTTTCTGTTCAGAGCACCTGGAGTTTTGGGAAGCTGCAGACTCCAACTCTGTGAGTGCCAGGGAGTTCAGCAGTGTTGGGTTGGGTTCTCCCCAGCTCTGGAATCTGGGATCCAGGCCAGGGCAGCTGCTCCCACCTGACCAACCCCAGTGTTCCACACCATGACCACCAACACCCGCCCTGCAGAGCAGGAAGGTGGGAGAGATGACCTTGAAAGGTCCCTTCCAGTCAGGTCCCAAGACAGTCTGGATCAGAACTGGGATGTTAGTGGTGTGGCACTGGTGGCCCCCCAAGGCCCAGTGCCCCAGGTTGGAGGCATGGAACTGGTGTGACTGGAATGTTACTGGTCTGAACAATAATACCCTTAATACCCTGGTGGGGGATTGGGAGGGACTTTGAAGGACTGGGAGGGGACTAGGGGGGACTGTGAGGGACTCTGAGAAGGTGGTAGGCACTGGGAAGGACTTGGGGGGGCACTGGGAGGAGACTCAGAGGAACTGGGATAAACTGGGAAGGAACTCGAAGGAACTGGGAGGGACTGGAAGGGCATTGAGAGGAACTGAAAGGCAAATGGATGATGGCACTGGGAGGGGATTGGACACACTGGCAGGGACTGGGAAGGGACTGGGTGTACTGGGAGGGTCTGCGCACAGGTTGGGAGAGGACACTGGGACATACTGGGATGAAATAGTAAAGTCCCCCACCCCTCCCTGGGTAAACTGAGCCAAATTGGGATGAGCTGGAGCAATCCCACTCCCTCCCACACCCTTCCAGTCCCACACTGGGAATGCTGAAGTCTCGCTGGGGGTGGAGGGGAGGGAGGGCATCTACTGGTTTAAAATGGTTTATGGGTATTTGTACTGGTTATACCGGTTTGTACTGGTGGGCACTGACCACTCCTGTCCCCACCCCCCACTCCTTTTCCCTCCCCCACCCCCTTTCCCTCCTCTTTCCCCTGGGTGGGGGCTTGGGGGGCACTGGGATGAACAGGAGGGCATTGGGAAGCACTGGGAAGGACTGGGGGGTATTGGGATGAACCGGAAGGGATTGGGAAGCACTGGGAGGGAGGCGGGGGGGGGAATCTGGGGTCCAGGGGGTCCTTGGGGGGTTGGCGGCCGCTCTTTTACCTCTCGCCTTCTACCCCGATCCGGCGCAGCCGCGGTGACGTCACAGAAAGCGCGACGGCGCGGAGAGCGGAAAATGGGCGGGGAGGGAGCCGCGCGCAAGGCACGACGGGAAATGTAGGCACAGAGTGACCCGAAAATCGCCCTGAAATGACCCAAAACGGAACTCAGACAGCAGGGAACAGCCAAAAAGCACCAAATACCATCAAAGATACACAGAAAACGGGCTTTTGGTGTGAAAACTCGCGTATTTGTGGTTGATAAGGAGGCTTTCGGTTTGAAAATGGGCATTTTATGTAAAAACGAAGGGATTTGCTATGGAAATGGAAAACTTGGGGTCTAAAAGGGGGGTTTTTGGTGAAAAGTCAAGTATTTCAGTCGAAAAGATATGGTAGGGGGAAAAAATGGGCATTTTTTAGTACTAAGGGATTTAGGGTCAAAAAGGGGGAATTTGGGGTGGAAAAGGAGAATATGAGGTCAAAAAAGGGTATTTTTGTTAAAAAGTCAAGGATTTATTGTTGAAAAGAGGTAGTGAGGTTAAAAGGGTCATTTCTGGTAAAATTTCTGGGATTGAGAATCAAAAGGGGATATTTTGTGTCAAGAAGGGTGGCTTTTAGGTGGAAAAGGGGGATTTGGGGTTGGATTTTGGTAATAACCTCAGGGATTTAGGCTCAAAAAGGGGGATTTTGGTGTGGAAAAGGGTTTTTTTGTTGTTGTTGGAAAAGAGTATTTTTGGTAAAAATCTCAGAAATTTGTGGTTGAAAAGGGGCTGTGGCGGACTTTTGAGGGTGTCAGTAGTGATAGGACATGGGGGGATGGCTTAACGATTGAAGAAGGGAGATTTATATTTGATATTAAGAGTAAATTCTTTGTGTGTGGGAGCTGAGCCCCTGGTACAGGGTGTCCAGAGAGGTGGTGGGAGCCCCATCCATCCCTGGAAGATTTTAAGGCCAGGTTGGATGGGGCTCTGAGCACCCTGGGCTGTGGGAGGGGTCCCTGCCCATGGGGGGGGTTGGACCTGGGGGAGCTTAAAGGTCCCTTCCAGCCCTGAAAATTCTGTGACTGTGAGTATATCCTCTTCTCTAAAATGCAAAGTCAAAGGCTGAGCTGTTAAAATATAAAAAACACAAAATATCAACACTACGAAGGGCCCTGCTGGGTTCTGAGGAACATCTTGTGTCAGATATATTTATTCTGCAATCATTTTCCCCCTCCAATTATTCCAGTTCCACTGGGGGGTTGGGGGGAAAAAGGGTGTCCCCAAAAGTGTCCCCAGGAGCTGGGGGGGGACGACATCTCTGAGGGCTTGGGGACACACGTGACCCTCTCAGCAAGCCTGGGGGACACTTGTCACCCTGTCCCTGACCCCCAAGAGACACCTGTGACACTGTCCCCAACCCTTGGGGGACATTCCCGACCCTCTGGGGACACAGAGCTGTCACCCTGTCCCCAACCCCTGGGGACATTTTTGACCCCCTGACCCCGCCCCCCCCCCAACCCCTGGGTCCCCTCTGGACAGGTCCCCTCCCCTTGGTGTCCCCCGGCCACCCCCGGCAGTGGCCTTGGGGACACTCCAAGCGCAAGAGAAAATGATTGAGAGGGGGCGTGGCCTAATGAAAAGGGGGCGTGGTCATGGGTGGTGTGGGTGGGGCTTGGGAACTCCTTAACCCCCATGGGGGGCGTGGTCACTACGGGGCGTGGCTTAGTGACAAAGGGGCGTGGTCGGCCCTGTTGTGGGCGTGGCGCCGTAGGCGTGTCTTGAGGTGGCTCCTCCCCCAACGGCCACCTCGGCTGCGACGCGGCTCTCGTGACACAGGACCCCCGCGGCTCCCCCCCCAACCCTCTTTGGGACCCCCAGACCCCACCAGACCCATCCCTAAGCCCCCAGGACCCCTCTCCAAATTCCCCAGACCCCCTCAAACCCCTCCTGGGACCCCCAGGACCCCGTCAACCCCACTGGGACCCCCCTCAATTTCTCCTTGGACTCCCAAGACCCCCCCCCGACCTTCCCCCGGGGGCCTTTCCCTCCCGCTTTGCCCTCTGACCCCTCTGTGGCGACACAAGTGACCTTTGACCGCGCTTTTTTGAGAGACATTCTAGGGACATTTCACCTCCCTTCCCCCTCTGATTTTTTGAATAAAGGCCCCAAAACGGCGGCGCTCGCTGTGCCGCTTCGCGATTGCGTCATCAATGCGCGCCGCACGCCCCTCCTTCCGAACCCCGTTTCGCTAGACTGCACGCTATTGAGTGCAATCCTAACCCGCACGGATGGGTCCCAACCCATATATATAGGTTCCGCACTCCACATCGGCCCCGCCTCCTACCTCTGAGCCCTCCTATTGGTCAGCCGTCCCTGATCACGCCCCTTATCCGCACAGCGACCAATGGGAAGCGGCGGGGGCGGAGCTTAGCCGGTGGAGGGCCTGGCAGCGCTTCTCCTCGCGCGACTCAGTCCGTGTTGGGACCTTGGAGTGATCGTGTCTCGGTGGTAACGAGAGGGAAGCGGTGTTATCGCGATATCCCCGCGATATCCCCACAATATCGCGGTTGCCGACCCGGGGGTCGATAAAGGGAGGAACTCAGCGGCTTCTCCTTCATCCCTGGGGGGGAGCGGAGACCTCAGAGGACGCCTGGGGGGAGCTCCCCAGGATTTTCCGGGGTCGTGCAGGGACCGCGGGCGATTTTTGGGGTTCCCCGGGGAATTTTTCCGAGCCCCGGGGTTTGTTTTGGGGTCCTCGGGGGTTTTTAGGGTCCTCGGTTTTTTTCGGGGAGATGTCCTGGGGTTTTTTTTTTGTTTGTTTTTGTTTTGTGGTCCCCGGGAGGGGATTGAAGGGTCCCGGTTCGGCCGCCGCTTCCCTGAGCCGGCGTTGGGTGAAGGCTTTGTTGTCGTTTTTCCTCATAATTTCATTTTAAAAAAATATTTTTCAAGTTTTGAGCTAATTTCCATCATTATAAAGCGGTTTTGGGGGCGTTTGAGTGAAATGGGGGCATTTTTTACCTCAGTTTTGCCGCTTTCTTCTCACTCCCACAACGTGGCCGCTTTCCCGCCCTTCCTCAAACCTTTTTAAAACCGCCTAAAAATACTTTAAACCCATTAAATCTAATTAAATAAAGACTAACTTAATTTATTTTCTTCAATTTTTGTCTTTTTTTGCAGTTTTCCGCAGGTTTTTCGGTGACTTTGGGGGTTATTTTCCTCACGGCAACGCGGAGCTTCTTTGTTGTGAAAAAGTTTTGATTTTGGTTATTTTTATCCTTTTATAAATCTTTAATTTCGGCTTTTTAAATCTTAAGAACCTTTTTATTTTTTAATTCCACTGAAGTTTTAATTTACGTTTTGGAGCGGGAAATGAGTTTAATTCGGGTTTTTTTTGCGGGTGAAACGAATCGATTGCAGGGTTAAAAGGGGGAGGGAAAGGGACCCCGAGCCCAGGAGCTCCCCAGTTCATCCCAGTGCCCTGCCAGTATGTCCCAGTCCCTTGGTGGCATCTTCTGGGGTCCCCATCATCCCCCCACGTTCCCCCTTTTGTGTCCCCCCTGTATGGGGCTACTGGGAGGGGACTGGGGTGAATTGGGTCACACTGAGATATTTTGGGAGGGACTGGGAGGGGACTGGGATGAACTGGGAAGCACTAGGAGGGAACTGAGGTGAACTGGGAGGGGACTGGGAGCTACTGGGTGCGGGCTGGGATACAGTGGGATATTCTAGGGGGACACTGGAGTGAAGTGGAAGCTGCTGGAAAGGAAGTGTGAGGCTCTGGGAGCTACTGGGAGGGGACTGGGACATACTGGGATATATTGGGAGGGGACTGGGAGGTACTGGGGGTGGACTGGGGTGCAGTGGGATATTCTGGGAGGGCACTGGAGTAAACTGGGAGGGACCTGGGAGTTGCTGGAGGGGAACTGGGAGCTACTGGGATTCAGTGGGATGTACTTGGAGGGCACTGGCATGGACTGGGAGCTACTCGAGGGGAACTGGGAGGGAATTGGAAGGGATTGTAAGCTACTGGAAGGGGACTGGGAGCTACTGGGGGC